>PVJA010029102.1:0-26966 GCA_004027025.1 Myocastor coypus | reverse complement strand
TTTTTTTTTTTTTTTTTTTTGTCTTTTTTTGAGACAGGGTCTCGCTGTGCAGTTGAGGCTGGCCTTGAGCTCACTTTTGTAGCCCAGGCTGGTCTCGAACTTGCACCAATCCTCCTGCCTCAGCCTCCCAAGTGCTGGGATTACAGGCGTGAGCCACCACGCCCGGCTAATACCACAATCTTAACAAGAGACCTTAACAACTCCTTATCCCAAAAATTTAGCAAAGAAGTAGCCAAACTGAAACAGATCTTGGAACAAATGGACTTACTGGACATGTACAGAGTGTTCCACCCAACCACCTCTGAATTTTTTTCAGGTACACGTGGGACATTTTCTAAAATAGATCACATACTAGCCCATAGGTCATGCTTAAATACATGAAAAAAAAAAAAACCCAGAAATTATCCCATGCATACTATCTGACCACAGTGCAATGAAACTGGAAATAAATGACAAAACCCTGAGAAATATATGGAAATTAAACAACACCCTCTTCAACAACCAATGGATTACAGAGGAAATTAAACAATATCTACATTTTAATGAAAATTCAAACACAACCTACTGGAATTTATGGGATGCAATGAAAGCAGTTCTTAGAGGGAAATTTATAGCTGTGAATTCACATATTATTTATTTATTTTGTTTAATATTATGGCTGGCTCAGCCTGCCCTGGGCATGGGGCTGGCACAACATGTGGTTCCAGGGATTGAACAATGGTCCCTGTGGTTGCCTAAGCTTTCTTAAGCAGATGCTTCAGATCACTGAACCATCTTGCTGGCCCTGAATTTGCATATTAGGAGAACAGAACAGGAACAAATAAATATCCGAATGCTGTACCTCAAACGCCTAGAAAAGGAAGAACAAACCAAACCCAATACCTTTTGCAATAGCACTGCAGAAAGTGAAATACTTAGGAATTAATCCACCTAAAGAAGTAAGAGATATATTCAATGAAAATCACAGTACTCTGAAAAAAAAAAAGAGAGATTGAAGAGGATTTCAGAAAATGGAAAAATATTCCCTGCTCCTGGATAGGAAGAGCCAACATTGTGAAGATGATCATACTCTCACAATTATTATATAGATTTAATACAATCCCTGTCAAAATACCACCAACATACCTCACAGACCTAAAGAAATCATTCTTAAATTTACTTGGAACCAGAAAAGACCTGGTTAGCAAAGGCAAGATAGAAAAGATAGCAAAGGCAATCCTGGGCAACAAAGACAAGGCAGGAGGCATTATAATTCCTGACTTGAAGTTATATGAAAAAGTTATTCTGATAAAATCACCATGGTATTGGCAAAAAAAATAGACCTGAGGATCAACAGAATAGATGAGAAGATGCAGAAGCAACTACAAACACACTCAGCTACTTTACCTTTGACAAAGGGATGAAACATACTTACTGGAAGAAAGATAGCCTCTTTAACAAATGGTGCTGGAAAAACTTGATCTCTACTTGCCTAAAACTTAAACTTGACCCAAATCTATCATCATGCACTAAAGTCAAAATGGATTAAAGATCTAAACATTAAAACAGAAACACTAAATCTTCTGGAAAAAAAATAGGAGGAAATCTTGAAGACATTGGGGTAGGCAAACAATTTGTGAACAAAAATCAAACTGCACGAGTAATACTTGAAGGCCATACTCCCAAAATTAGCTAGCATCACCTCTTATTGAGTTTTGCACATCAAAAGAAATTGCCAACAGAGTAAGAAGGCAATCTACAAATTTTGAAAATAACTAATAAGCACTCATACAAAAGTCTTCTCACTAGAATTTATAAAGAACTAAAACACATTAGGGCCCCAAATATAAAAACCCTGCCCAGAAATGGGCATCCGAGATAAACACACACTTCTCAGAGAAGAAATACTAGAAGCCAATAAACACATGAAAAAATGCTCCACATCACTAGCCACTTGTAAAATGCAAATTAAAGCAATAGTGAGATACCATCTCACCCCAGAAAGAATGGCTATCATAAAGAAATCAGCCAACAACGAATGGTGGAGAGGCTGTGGGGAAAAAAGAAACACTTCTCCACTGCTGGTGGGAATGCAGACTGGTGCAACCATTATGGAAAGCAGTGTGGATAATCCTTAAAAAACAACTAGGACTGGAAATCCCAATCAATTCAGCTATCCCATCACTGGGAATTTTCCCCAAAGAACTGAAAACATCACATCATAGTGATATATGTGCACCAATGCTTATAGCAGCACAATTTGTGGTGGCCAAATCTTGGAACCAACCAAAATGCCCATCACCTGAAGAATGAATGAAAAAGATGTGGTGTTTTTATACAAGGGAATATTACTCAGCTATGAAGGATAAACTCAAATCCTTTATATATAAGTGGATGCAACTTGAAGATGTACTCATAAGTGAAATAAACCAGACCTGTATGTGTAAATATCATGTAGTCTGCCTAGTGTAAGAATTAAAAAAAAAAGAAATAAAAATGGAAAGGTGTAACACAGTTAAATGGAAAGTGAGAATTTAAGGATTAAACAATGAATAGAGAGCAAGGAGAAAAGTTAGGAAACATGGCAGGAGTAAATCCATACATTTACATACACAAGATGTTTAGGACAATAGTCCTATGAATCTCTGTCAGGTTTTTGAAGCTAGCTGTTAATTGGCAGAATTCTTACTCTGACTAAATATATATCCTCATATCTGTGAACTAAGCAACTACACTGAGGATAGCAATGTGTAATGCTAAAACCATGCTTGGACTGCCTATCATTCTGGTCTTCTAAATGCATACTGGTTCTAATATCATATCAATTATTGCTATACTCTCTCTCATGTAAATGATTGTTTAAATAAAAAAGTAATAAAAGGGAATAAGAGAAAAGAAAAAATGCTGTAAGTTTGTTCTGCTGCAATTTTGCATATGATTAGATTTCTAAATTTCTGTGTAAAAATATTTATTTTTTTTCATGTTCTATAGGGATTTAAAGTTTAGAATATCAATGATTGCTGAAAATATACCTTCCATGTCATGTCTAAGGCACTTGATATTCAGACAGATAGTGATGCTAAGCTGAACTGCCTATGTTATAGAATAATATTATTAAGCTTCTCTTCTGGATAATTAACAACTTAAGTTTGTAGACCAAAAAATTAGAGAAAAAGAAGACCTCAAGGATAGCCAATATTGTGGCTCTAGCCCTTCAAGGTCAGTGAGGACTTAGGACATAAGAGAACCTGTACCATAACATCTTCTATCTCAGTAGGTGTCCCAAATCTTCTGTTCAAGGAGACTATGGAGCTACAGAGGAAAGTGATCAACAATGTATAGTGTGCCTAAGGAGAGTCACCTAGAGAGAAAACATTCTCTCAGGCTTTCATAGAGAGTAAATTGGTCGAGCAATAGCCATGACTCATCCAGATGGCTGACACTGACAAAAGATCTACAAACCGCTGTACATGGTTTCAGGGCAAATCCTGAGGGGAACTGACTGACCTTGTCAGATACAAAAGTTACTGTTTTGTTATATAGGTCTTGCTTTATCTTGGTCTTAACCATCCAGCAGAAAAGTTTAATGATGAGGTATAAAAAGTAAAGTCATATTAATATGCTGTGCTTTAGAAGGCTCAAGTCAACAGCTTCTGACATTGCCAGTTCTGCTGATAACCCACTATTATGGATGGTTGGACTATACTGGGTTATTTTGCTGAATTCATGTACCTGCAATATTTGAATGCCAATGGAACACCTATCTCTGACAAAAATAATACAAAAAAGGGTGGTATAAATGAAGGACCATTTTGTAGTTAAAAAAAAAAAAAGTAGTTAGGATAGATATACAGTTACTTTTTTCTCAGTTCAGTGAGAAGGATTTGTACTAGTAGCATTTAGACAACATATCAGGTCTGCATTTTGTACTCTGAATATTATGACGGCAATAATATGCAATGTATTAATTGTTGTAACTGTCCTACTCACCTGTTTTGAAGCTGTCTCATTGCTATTTCTTTCTCATTAAAATTAATAAAATAGGGGACTGGCGGGATGGCTCAGTGGTCTAAGGTGCCTGCTTGGGAAAGCTTGGGAGGCTTCAGGACCGCAGTTCGATCCCCAGCACCACATGCTGCGCCAGCCCTGCCCTCGGGGCGGGCTGAGCCAGCCATAAAAATGAGTGAATAAACAAACAAATGTTCTGAAACAAGAAAAAAATAAAATAAAATAAAAAATCTTTAAAAAATTAATAAAAAGAAATACGTTGAAAATGTATACATAAATATGAAGGCTAGAACTTGGTTCAAAATAAGCATGATTGTCTGTGGTCGATAATTATTCAAGTGCAATGGGAGTTCTTTTTAATCTTTTCTACTATTTTAAATGGTTAAAATTATGCATTATAAAAAGATTTTTTAGCATGCCTGTAATCCCAGCACTTGGGAGGCTGAGGCAGGAGGATCGGTGCAAGTTTGAGACCAGCCTGGGCTACAAAAGTGAGCTCAAGGCCAGCCTCAACTGCATAGCGAGACCCTGTCTCAAAAAGACAAAAAAAAAAAAAAAAAAAAAAAAAAAAAAAAAAAAAAAAAAAGATTTTTTAAATGAGCATGGTTTTGGTAATAGTATTTTTATTAGACTCTCTAAATAATTTTTGTAAAGGACACTATAAAAGTCAAAGCTTGTAAACAAGAAGCTTCTTTCTAAAAGAGTGGGTTCACCAGTTGTGGTGATGCAGGCCTATAATCCCAGCACTCAGCAAGCTGAGGCAGGAGGATCATTGGAAGTTTGAGTCCAGCCTGGGCTACAAAGTGAGCTCAGTGCCAGTCTGAATTGTGTAGTGGGACCCTGTCTCAAAAAAGACAAAGAAAGAACAAAAACAAACAAACCTGAATGGGAGAATGCCGCATTCACTATAGGATGAGGACATGTTAGTGGGGCTGGGGTGTCCAGAACAGAGCATTTGCATTCTATGCAGAGGCTTTGAGTTTGATTCTCACCACCCCACACACACACAGAGTAAACCACTGTTGTTATTATTTTCTTACACATAGTGGGTTTAAATCTCAGCCTACAAACTCAAGTGTATAAGAAATAGCTTTAGTTTTCTGCAACGAAACATAATCTCTTTGGCAATCCTAGTTGCTTCTAAGATGATAGGGGGAAAAATACCTAGTCAGTTTCAGCATCCTCCAAAGCTCTTTCCTGTAACTCTAGAACTGCAGGGTTGGCTTGAACCCATCTGCTGGTGCTGGAGGCATGTGGGAGTTCTATCTGACCTCAGAGTCCTGTTGCTACCTAGTCTAGGCGGAGACTAGGAAGCTGTAGAAACATCAACAATGACTTCCCTTGTCTGGCATTTCTCTCCAACAATGCCTTTTCTTCCAACCCAGGAGGGCCCTGCTGTTAAGCTTATTTCCCTCGAATATTCTCCTATGATGCTTGGGGGGGTGTCATAAATTGAATTTAAGATTTTGCACTTGCCAGGAAGACACTGTTTTTCTTTAAGTTTTTTTTTTTTTTTTTTTTTTTTTTCTTTTTGAGACAGGGTCTCACTATGAAGTTCAGGCTGGCCTTGAGCTCACTTTTGTAGCCCAGGCTGGTCTCGAACTCACACTGATCCTCCTGCCTCAGCCTCCCAAGTGTTGAGATTACAGGCATGCACCACCATGCCTGGATCTTTAAGTTTTTTTTGTTTTGTTTTGTTTTTTACAGGACCGGGGTTTGAACTCACAACCTGGCACTTGCCAGGCAGGCATTTGTGCCATAGAGCTATCTTCCCAGCCCCTCGGATCTTTAAGTTTTTTTAAAAAGAGCAAAAAAATACTTTTAAAAACCATTATAAGTAATTCAGAATTTCCCTAAACTTGATGGTAGGAATTCAGCAATGGTTATTATATTGCAAACTCAAATGCCAGGGGAAGCATGGCATTTACTGGTCCTTGGCTAGCACGCCCTTCTTTGAGCCTATACTTAGAGACTGAGTACCTGACAAAATAGGGAAAAGAAATTATGGGAGAAATGTCTATAAGTATTTCAACTATTTTTCCTCCTATTCCAACAATGCTTAAATGGAAGAAAAGTTCTCAGCAGAGTTAATTTACCTTATTTCTATCCCCATGCTGGTTGAAAGAGCCTTCTTGGGCTTCAGAACCTCCAGAATGATGATAACTATCATCATCAACTCAATCCTAAAGGGACAGAATTCTCCAAGGTGAGGTCACAGGTATGGAGGAGATACCCATGTCAGTATTTCCCCAAAAGACACAATATTTTTCTTTTCATGTATTTCAGTACAGGGTCTATAGATTCTACAGGGTCTCACTACATAGATTGGACTCATAGTGATTGTCCTGTTTTCAGTCTCCCAAATTCTGGGATTACAGGTGTGTGCCACCCTGCTCAGTTGCAATCACCAAATCACTGTGCTTCCGGTGCAGGACTGGCATGGCACACTGATAATCAAATCCCAGCCATTGTGCTCTGCCTAAGCAGGTGCTTTAGTCTGCTTAACTGTCTGGCTGGGCCAAGAGATAATCTCTCTTCTAATCAAACTGGTAAAATCGAGCTCAGCTCAAAAGAAATATAACCAGATAGCATCTACCAGTTGCTGTGCTTCAAACCACAGTCAAGAATGTTTGAGTCCCATTTATGTTTTCATTTTTGTGTTGTCCCATCCTGCTGTACTGTCAGAGATTGTGATGCTAGTGGTTTTCTCCATGTTTCCATTCTTGCACTAGGAGTTGTTTAATGAATGATGGTGGCTAGGTGCTATGCTGAGAACCTACAGCCCAGCCAAGCGTGAGTGAGTGGTTTGGTTCTTAAATATGTGCCAAGCTTTGTTTCCCAGTCCAACCTAATCAGCTTATTGATATAAATGGGAAAAATCATTAACCCGCTAAACATTCCAGCTGGAAACGTTAGTTATTAAGAGCTAGGAAATGTGTAGTTAGGAGATGGGTAAATAAGAAAATACCATTAATAGCGCTTTTCAGTTGAACAGGCACAGAAAAGAATGAAAAGGGCTTTTATTAGTGTGTAACTATGCGAACAGAGCGTAGTGGGAGGGGAGCACGGTGCCCGAGGATCAAGTTAAATACCACCACATTATTACTGGTCTGGTGAATTTTAAAAGTATCATTTGAGCGCACATCCTCAAATCTGGTGACCAATAATGCTGCCCTAGCTGAAAACATGGCCACTACAAGAGCACTTTATAAGTAGCACACTTAGACTGGCTTGCACGTTGGACCCACTAGAAACTGAAAATAAACATCTCTTTGAACTTGTGGTTTTTAATCCAAGTTGAAGACCAAGAGAAAAAGCACTAATTGTAGTATAACAATTTAGGAACTAAAAGGTCATGGGTTTACCTGATTTCAATCTCACACATTCCCAAATTTGTAGTTCACTGAAAATAAATAAATTAGTTTTATATTCCCCACCAGAAGATTGAAACGTTCTAAATTTTGATTAACAATAATTATGGGGCTTACAGCTATTGAATCAGGTCATTAGCTAAAAAGAAAGGCTCCTATATAGAAGTTTCTGTGCTATTCTTTCTCTTCCTCCTCTCCATGTATAATTTTATTATTTTGTAGAATAATTAAGTGGCCAGAGCTATTTCCATATGAAGTCTAAACAAAGTGAGTATTCAGATCAGCTTCTTTCTGGAGATTGGGAACTTCAAAAATAAGAGAAACAGGAAGAAATACCCTTCCTGGGTGCTTGAATTGCAAGCGCAAAATGAAGATTACCTCTGTTTTGTAAATTGACTGCACTTTTACTCAAAGTACATTTTTGTGACAAAATGATGTCTGTGCAAACCTACATAATAAAGAGCATAAAAGAAATGAAAGCTTCTTCAACTAGGTGTCACAAAACGCCTCTGATAATGTTGTAATCCCTCCACTGCAGGAAGGAACACCAGACTTTCTGAAAGAGCACAGGGGGTTTGCTGACTTAGGGTTTGCTCTCTCTGTCCCCTAAATGAAGTTCTGTGCCAGTCAGTTTCCGGTCCTCTTCTGTACATCAAACTGGATAATTCAGGTAACTCTGAGCAGATTGTTAGTTATAAGAGGTAACCTAAATGTGCCTTAAATCCAAGGATTAAATTGCAACAGCTTTATTTTGCTTTCCACTTTTCCCGTCGGCCTAGTGCCCTGATCTGTGGCTGGCTTCCATGTTTGGCAGCTGACTACTCCTGCCCGACAAAGGCAGCAGTCTGCCTCAGCTTTATCCCCTGTGCATGTTCTGAGTAGCAAGCATGATCTTCTAATGAAAATGATTGTACTAAACTTCATAAATGGAAATTCCTCCTTGCTGTTCCTAGGTTTAAACTAGAAAAGGCTTAGACTCTATGCCTTTCATCTTATCTTTGAAAGAAAGGGGGCCAGAAAAGGCCCAGCATCCTTGTTTTCACAAATGCACCATGGACATCTTTCCAAATCTTTGTAAGCTGATAAAAACTAAAATTCGTATTTTTACCAACCCGCTAATGTGTAGGGCCTTACCTGTTTTTGTGTTCATCACTGCAGATGGTTGTTTCCTAATAGTGTTTTAGGCTTGATATGATATATAGGAAGTCAATTCTGTGACTGAAATTTTTCTGGCCACCTAAAGGCTAATACTACATTCCTCTCTCATGATCTATATGAAGGCAATCAGATTCTTTTCCATTTCACAAACTCTGGCATTCACACTGTGTCATCTGGTCTGTTTTTTATTAGTAAGTTTGAACAGCATGGGTTAAAGAATATTAAATTAGCCAACTTGATTTATTACTGAGGGTGTTACTTTGGCCATTTCTCCTGGAATCTGTATATGTCCTTCCAAAGTTCAAATGGATTAAGAAATAAGATATAGAAGACACAAAGCAGCCTTAGATTTGAGGTAGTTTTTTCCAAACACTCCTTTTGTAAAAGATGTAATCTACCCAGTCATTGGCACACATATGTAGCATAAGTCTCTGCAGCAAGAACAAGCCCTATAACTGAAGCCAAGAAGTCTAGGTGTAGGAGCACTGACAGGCACAACATCTGGAGGTTGGCAACATAGAAGGAAAGAGAAAGAGGTGCTCACTGATTAGCTAAGTCCCCCTCCCCCTTTGGAGGGAGGGCATAAAGGAATGGAAGGTGGTAGGTTGCATGGTTTTTGATGGAGACTGGAGTTAAAAATTCCTTCCCTCTTCTGTTGTGTTGTTCTGGTGTCGGTGCCGAAAGAAACGACGAGAAGACCTGATGAAGGTAGCTCAGAGGACTCACCGAGACTTATCTCTCTCGAAGTGAGCCTAGATCTTCACAAGGATATTCCTTTTATTCAGTATTCAAGGACAGGATAAGGAAATTGTGTAACTGCTTTGGGGAAATTGAAAACATTCCAAGAGGGGAGGAGACAACCAGAACTCCCTGTAGGGGTCCTTGGGCTTTATTGTTTTCTACTAAAGATGCTTTGTCTTTATCTCTATATTGAACCAGGCAGGATGTTTTTCTCAGCACTGGGGTAGCTTTTTGCCCCAGGAAGGGAAGCCCAGTCCCACCTACACACACTTGATCAATTTCCTGGCTTCCTGCTAGCTCCCAACATACAACACTCTTCAGGCTTAGGACCAGTGGGTCTGTGCTCACCCAAGTACACTTGCAACTTCTGGAAGAGATGAAGGGTGGTGTGGGCACATTTAGCTGGGCAATCCAGGCCTTCCCTGCCCATAGAGTAAGGAGGTGGCAGAATCTCTTTCTCCCTGGCCAGTGGTGCCTGGCAAATAGCTAGGCTTGTGGAACTCGGACCACCTGGAACAATATGACTCTCAGTGAATAATCTCTGGCTTTGAAGGGGCAGTGTTAATGATCTGTGTGTCTATTTTCCCACTCATCCAATTCAGATTCTCAAAGTCTAGCCAAGGATGACTGGAAAGAACTCGACATCGCTAATACAAGACTGATAATGGTTGATCCACTGTGGGTCTGAAGTCCAGAACGCCTCTTTTATTTGATGTTGCTATATTTTTAATTTTGTCTTTAACCACATTAGGAAAACAATTTATAGCCAATGTAATTTAAGGAAATTAAATTACCACCAAGAGTTGCTGTGAAATGTAATAGCATTAGATTTGACTTAGAGGAATATATTTCTTAATTTAACATATAAAGTCCTGTGCTTTACTTGCTTATCCAAGCATTATTCAAGCCTTCCTTATATTTTGAGAAGCCAAGTATCTGAAGAAGTTGATCTTCTTTCCAGGGGAAAGAAAAATTGAAAACCAAATGGAACATGTTTTCATAGAAGTAATTCATGCTTGCGACTGCAAAAGGTTTTATTACCTACCTATCTGTAAGGACAGACATGTAGATAATTAAATATTTGTGTATTTATTATAAGACAGGACTTCTAGTAGCAAACAGGATAGGTTCAATTTAAGCAGAACTACTGTTTGACAAAGGATACCGAAAGACAGGCTAGCTCAGAGAAACAGCATCTGAAGCTGTGCAGTCAGAAATAAAGCTTAACCCACATTTATAAGGGCAACACCAATGAAGACACAAAGGCTTGGGCTCATAGGGATGGAATTTGATGACAGGAGCTCTGCCATGGCCATCGTCCTTCAGAATGGGAATCTTCCACCCCACCTTCACCCTCAACATCCATTCTTTGTTGGACTATACTTCATTTTCCTCACTCCCAAATAAGAGTTCTGCACAGATAGAAAGGTCAGAAGAATAATTTGGGTAAGAAGAAATGACTACAAACAATGGGTTTACAGATGCTAGGTGTGGGCCTGTGAGATGGCTCAGCAGACTAATCACCTGCTTTGACAAGCACAGGGACCAGGCTTTGATCTCGGATCCCACATGCTGTTCTGGCTCCACTCCCAGGGCACACTGAGGGAGGCAAACAGGCCCAGGAGTGGGGGTGCATGCCTGTAATCTCAGCACTGGGGAAGCTGAAGACAGGAGGGTCACTACAAGCCTGAGCTGTGTAGAGACCCTGTACCAAATATATTTTAAAAAGAAAAAAAAAAAAGGTGCTAGGTACAAGCATACAAAAATAATGACTTCAGTCAACTCCTTCTTGTTCAACACAGTCATATTCCCCACCATTTCAAGAGACAGAACATGTTCCTCATGTTCTTTCTAGCAAGAGCCAGAACATGTTCCTCATGTTCTTTCTAGCAAGAGCCAGAATTTGAGCACAACTACTTTTTTTTTTTTTTTGTCTTTTTGAGACAGGGTCTCACTATGCAGCTCAGGCTGGCCTTGAGTTCACTTTTGTAGCCCAGGCTGGTCTCGAACTTGCACCGATCCTCCCGCCTCAGCCTCCCGAGTGTTGGGATTACAGGCGTGCACCACCACGCCCGGCTGAGCACAACTACTTTTGCCAGTTCATACTCTATCATCCCTTGCCCTCTAGCCTTTCCAACACTGAATAGTCAAATGGCTTTCTGCTCTCGTGGGATTGATAAATCTGTATCCATATTGTTATTGAGATATTAATAAGTTCCTGGCAGGGAATTTTTAATTGTTTTTATTGTTCTATGTTGAGCTTTGGAAGAGGTGAGGGTATAATTGTTAAGTTTGTCAGTTCAATGAAGCTATGGGGGCTAGCTACTGGGTCAAACACCAATGTAGATGGCACTGTATTGCTACATGTGATTAACATTTAAGTAGACTTGGAGTGCAGCAGATTGACCTCTGTGTGGGTGGGCCTCATAGAATCAGCTGAAAACTTTAAAAGACAGAGGGACAGAGTTCACCAGAGAGGAAGGAATTCGTGGGGAGTTTTTGCTGTTCTTTTGTATTTGGAAAAAGGAGTTCTTTTCCAAATTGCCTTTAGATTCCAGATTGCAGCATCAACTGTTTCCAGGGTCTCCAGCCTGGAAATTTCAGACTTGCCAACTCCCATGATTATATGAGCCAATTCCTTAAAATAAATCCTTGGCTCTGTGTTTATATACATCCTATCGATTATGCTATTTTGCAGAGCCCTAACAAATCTACAAGAAAGAAGAGCTTGAAGGTGATATTAATAAGCTCCTGGCAGAGAATTTTTAAGACAGAATTTGAAGCTATGTCTCTCTCAGATGTCGTGTTGTGGTTTTTCCTTTTAACCGTTCTGCTATTCCAGCTTCCATTTCAAAGTCTGACTACAAAGTTGGACATATGTCTTTCCCCAGGCATATCTTTTATTGGAAAGAGGGGCCAGGTTGTAATTCAAGATTGCAGCAAGTGGCTTGGATTCCTCTCAGTTTCTTTGGGCTTTAGGCTTTCTGTGGGTCAGTGACCCAGTAGAAAATTATTCTCTCTTCTCAGGAAAAAAAAAAAAAAAATCTAACAACCTCTATTTTTCTCTTTGTGGTAAGAATTCCTCATATTAGAATATAAAAGAAAATGAAACATCATTTTTATGCGTTTTATTCCTTTATTACTTTACCCTATAAGCCTCTTAAACCCAGAGGTCAGTTTTCTGAATCTTGCTTAGTACCAGATTAGCCTTTTAAGAAATGCAGCCAGAGGGAACCCACTGGTTTGTGGGGAATCTCAGGATACCCTAACACCACCAGGATACAGTATTTCCCACACACTCCACAAGACTCTAGACTCTCTCTTCCCAAATGCCTTTACCCATTAGCATAACACCATTTCTAGTAATTCACTGGTTTTAGCCTTTAGTCCAGAACTTCTCATTTATTACTATAAACATCTATTTCGAGGTAGTCCAACTCCTGAAGAGACCTTGGTGTGGAATCCTCATCAATGAACACACCAGAGGACGGCAGAGGAGGTGGGCTCCTAAGGAGTGCAGGAACTCGCACTTACATGCCAGGGTGCCATCTTTAATCAGGCTACTTTTCCTTCTTCCTGGTCAGTCTCTCAAATTCCATCTTTCTCTCTGTTTTCCACCACAAGGTCCAAATAAATTCTATTTATCAACAGAAGAAATGCCATTATGTGGAAAAATAAAAAGGTAGAAAATAAAAATCTCAGTGACAGAAGTCAAGCACATAGAAACCCAGGGGATGGGGCAGGAGATGGCGGGACAGTTCACATAATAATCATTTTTGTCTGGCCCCAGTGCATTCCTTTATTTATTCCTTTTGCTTTCAGTCTTAAAAATAAGACCCTGACACGTACCAAAGCAATGATCTAGACACTGGCAACCCAGCAATGCAATAAGACAGAACATGAGAGTCCACACCATGAAATCTTTGTGGGTTCCCTTCCTGTTGAGCCTGGCTCACCTACTCTGTGCCCCCCTTGCTTCTGTGTCCAGCATCAGCAGATGCAGAGAGCAAAGGGTGCGACCAGCAGACCCTAAACATGTCACACAGGCCTGTTGTGAGCCCCATTTTCTTAAGGCAATGTTGGTTCTCAGCATTTATGATATCCTTGGTCTTCTGAGCCAAGGTCAAGGGTCGCGGTATCACCTCCAGTGACGCCGATTATGCGAGTGCCGCCAGTGCAAAACAGCAGTGCCAGTTCGCTCTCATTTTAAGCTTTTTGCTCAGAGACACTCGATTTCTCAACTGCAGCACTATGGCGTCTTTTTTCTTTTTTTTCAAGGTATTTCTTTTGCAAAGGAGCCAGATTTGGCAACTAGACTGCAAATCTTCCACAATTCTGAACAAATGTATAATGTACAAATATACAAAAGGCTTCTGTCAAAGAAAGACATCATGATGACAAATGAGAGGTGACTTTGACATCAGTCACCATCTAGGAGACCTCAAATTTCCAGGAAGGAGGGGCCACAACATAGACTATACCTTTAAATGGACTACCTCACACTATGTACACTGAAATATAAATGTTCACATCCCATGGTCTGCTCACAAGCCCTCAGGCAGGAAGGATGGAAGGCTGTTTACCAGACAACTCACATAAGGAACACCGTGTATGGAGGGAAGGAGAACCCCGCAAAAATGGGAGTGCCTCACCCTAGAAACTGTTAATAGCACAAGGCATCCCAGATGATGGTAAGGCCACCTAGGACACAGACCACCCCTTGTGCTCTTGGCCATTTTTCTCAGCCTCATTCCATCTCAGTAAACCGAGTAAACATGGCTTTCTGAACAGGGTCTTTGTAGGAATCAGCTCCCGACAACCCGCATGCGCTGCCTTTGGCTCCTAGGCCAGCTCCTTTTAGCCGGGCTTGAGCCTCAGTGGGAGCCGTGGTACCTGGATGCTTTCTTCCCAAGCCTGAGCCTTCCCTCCAGCCCATGGCCTGCAGCATCTTGTTGCCAATATTACTGCGGTCCATGCCACCTTTCGTGGGTTGCTCGTAATTCACGGTGCTTGCATCAAACTGCTTCTTGCGCTTGGGCTCTGGACGCCTTGGAATGCCATACTTCTTGCGCCTCTCAGCAGCTCTGTCTCGGTATTTCACCTCTTTCTCCCTCGGCTCCAAGGCTTCCAGATCCTGCTGGCTCAGCCTGGATCGTCGGTAGACATCCATGTTTTGCTTGTGTAAGTCAGAGAGCTGCTGGTGCCTGATCAGAGCATCTCTGTTAGGGAACTGGCGACGGCAGAGCAGGCAGGCCATCTTTTTCCAGTCAGCAAGTTTTTCTTCCTCACTCTCAAGTCTTTCTACCACCTCTTCCTCGCTGTCACTGTCACCACTGTATGCAGCAACCAGACCCCTTTTGAGGAGATTCTCATCTCCGTTTTGTACCAATTGTGGGGTGGGTGGCTGCCTTTCAGAGAAGGCCACCTTTTTCTCAAACAGTGCAAAGCCAGCATCTGCAGCAGAAGATTCTCTCCTTTCTTCCCTCAGAGAACTGACAGGTTGAAAGTTATTTTTAAAATTTTCTTTCTGCTTGTTTAAACTCTTAGCCCAGCGTTCCATGTCTTTGGCAATCTGCTGCGCTGTTTTGCTCTTGGGTTTTTCCTTCTTTTCTTTCTCTTCTTTTGCAGGAGGCAGGCCTGTCTGCTGGTGGGAGCTAGACTCTGCAGCTGGCACATAGGTCCCCTTCTCTCCATCCCAATAAAGATACTGCTGTGTCACAGAATTGTAGTAATATTGGGAGTTGGGGTCAAAATAGAGTCCTGTTGTTGGATCATAATAATATCCTGAAGATTCATCGTACTGGTAAGTGGATGTGTCTGGTACTGCATATTTCATACCAGGAACTACACCAGTAGGGGAAGCAGCTGAGGCCTGGTTACCTGTGCTAGTGCTAGGCTGTGCTTCCTCAGCTGGACAGCCAGGTACACAGGAGGTCTGGCTGTATAGCTGGGGACTCTGGGAAACTACCACAGCAGAGGTGATGGCCACTGTTGATACGGAGGATGCATCAGATTCCAATCCACCAGCTTGTTGCTGATAAAACTGCTGGTAATCCTGTGAGTGCTGCGTATACTGTGCATAACCCTCCTGGTCTGGTTGCATGTAACTGTAGTCAACACTGCTGCCTTCACCACCTTGAACCTGGGTAGATGACCACTGAGCAGCAGCAATGGCTGTACTAGCCACAGAGAAGGAGCTAAGCCGACTGCCGTCTGAGAGGGCCAAGTCTTTCCTGGAACTTTTTGCAAAATCAACCCCAACAGTATTCCCATCAATCCTCAAAGGAGGATCGAGACTCTGTAATATCTGAAGAAGCTGAGAAGCCTCCAAATCAGAAGACAGATGCACAAATGCAAAGCCTCTGTTCTGCTGGGTTTGCTTGTCTTTTATGAGACGAATATTACTGACAGCTAAAGACACGTAGGGAGACAGTGCTGTCATTATGGAATCCACCGCAGTATGTGGAGCAATGTTCCGAAGAATGATTGTGTCGCAGTAGTAATCCACAGACTGAGCTGACTCTGCACTTCCAGGGGCCACTTCCTGGTCAGAATCCAACTTGTTGGCCCCACATCGGAAGCACTTCAGTCTTTTCCTGAAATTGTTAAGGCAGCACTTATTACAAAGCCAATCTTCAAACTTAGGCCTGGGGTTGCTATAATGCATTGCAATGTGCTTCCCTTGAGTCACCAACTTTCTCTGATTGGCTTCCATCCAGCTGGTGGCATCTTGCAAGTGACCAAACTCCAGGAAGGCGGAACTGCGGCTCACCCCTGTCTTCATCAGCCTCATGTCCGCAGGCTGGGGGCCTTGGAAGGATTCCATCACTTCTCGCATGCCACTTTCTGTGATGGTGGCGGGAAGGCCGCGCAGCAGGACCGTCTCACTCTCTCGCTCGTCACTGACGTCATGCCCGCAGCCATGATCACCACAGTCGCCATCTGAATGGTAGCCCTCTTCAGAGCGGCTGCTATGCCTTCTACCACGCTCTTTCTCTGGACTGTCACAGTCCCAGTAGTCATCGTATCTATAACCTCTTCGCTCCTCACTGTATCTTTCATAGTCAGGGGCCCTCCGTCTGCTCCTGGACTCGTGCTCTCCCCCGTCACCCCAGTCTGTGACGGAACCATACCTTCCACTACGCTCCGTTCTACTCACTCGCTTGTCTGAACTCATTGTCCCCCTGAAGATCCAGCAAAAGGCTTCAAAGGGCTCAAATTGTAGCTTTTGGCCAGGAAGGACGGATGCAGTGGTGAACCTCCTCCCGGGCTCAGTAGCCCCACAAAATGGCGCCTGTGCGGACACCCGTCTCTTACCCACAGTGCACCTCGGGTCTTAAAGGGAAACAGCCCATATAATACCGAGGGGCACTTCTGCACAGGTCAAGCTGAGAAACACTTTTAAGAAACGTCAGAATCTATTAAAATATTCTTCAATTCAATATTCTATTACAAGAGTTTGGTCTATACTACATACGAAATAATTTATTTATAGATTCTCATGAAAATAAAGATTTTAAAATGTGAGGAGGGCCCGGCAGGATGGCTCAGTGGTCTAAAGCGCCTGCTTGGGAAAGCTTGGGCGGCTTCAGGAACTGTGGTTCGATCCCCGGCACCACAGGCTGTGCCAGCCCTGCCCTTGGGGCGGGCTGAGCCAGCCATAAAAATGAGTGAATAAACAAACAAAGGTTCTGAAACAAGAAAAATAAATAAATAAATAAATAATTCTTTAAAAAAAAATAAAATGTAGGGAGTTTAAGGATCACCCAGAATGTACCTGTGGCCCATGTTCATTCTCCACCTGGCTGAGGAAGTGAGTCTTGCCCACTGTACAGCTCTCACAGCCAATCGTCTGCTCCCTGAAGTACAGTGGAAGAATGAACAGTTCAGTAATGCAAGATGACCGTCATTCCCCTGAGTCCTCACAGCACTGGGGTGTCTGTAAGTGGGAAGCTAGGTAATGGCCAAAACAAAGTTTTTCTTGACAGTTCCCTCTCCTCCACACCCAGAAGGTGCACAGAAGTTTGATAAATTCAGTCGCAGAGGCATACCAAATCACCACTTAATTATGAGTGGTGGATAATGCCATGTGCCACCCTATTTCTCATTACTAATAGATTCTCAGGTTCTGTAGAAGAAGATGCCACCCCCCTTCAGTATATTTGTTTGTTAATCACCCAGGTAATAGTTATGGTCCCTGTTTCTTTTGTTTCCTAGAAATAGCTGGTTACTGCAATGCATAGCCGAACATGATGATGCATATTATAAGAACCAATCCCCAAATGATGAGCCATTTTGCCTCAGTACTTCCTGCTTGCTTATCCCATATAAGCCCTAGCCCCCTGGAGATAAGGGCCTGCTATTTTTGGAATGATACAAATCAGTGCCTGTCTATGTAAATACATGACTTCCAAATCTTGAGTGCCATTTCAGTGTTTCTGTTTGCCATAGCAATTCAAGGTGACAGTGTACCCACTTTTCTCTCGTAGGGTAAAAGAAATGATTTAACCTTGGTGTAGACTTGTAAGGAGGATTTCTTGGGAGGGATTTTAGAAGGCTCTTTAAAAGTAGTAGGTTAAAGGAATGTTATCCATCACTGTACCATGTCTGTGGTATGTGGAGATCATAGTAGAAATGGAACCATTACCTTTTTCCATGGGATAGCTATGGGTGTGAAAGCCACATGGTGAATATGGCTGCACTAGGCCTGACGTCATCCTGGCTGTGTGGTCTTGCCTCAGGTTCTCTACTTCCAGGTATTATTTTTGTGGAAAAAAATAGATTGTTTAATCCACTGTCTTTAGTGGCTTCAGCCACTAAACCAGGCATCGTGGTCCATTGACAAAACCCTTAAACAGCACTTGCATGTGACCCTCAGAGTAATATTTTAAGCAATGTTTTTCTGAGATTATTCTGAAGCATGTTCAATCATCTCTCTTTCAAGACTTGAAAGTACTTTGGGAAAATTCCTTATTTTTCTTCTCTATCAAAATGAAAAACAGATCCATATATTTTCTGTATCTTGGAGTTGTGTTGACATAAAATAGAATTGATAGCTTACTATAATCTAAAGTAGATCATACTGCTTTGTTTTTGTTTATGGGTTTGTAAAAGATGAAAGATTTATAGTATCTGAAGAGCAACCAGAGTGTTGTTTGTGAATTTGTATGAGTCTGGGCTCTCTGGAGAAATAAAGCAAATAGAATGTAGATGCATATATAGAAGATTCATCATAAGAATTGACTCACGTAATTATGGAGGCAGGCAAGTACAATCTCCCAACTGTGAGCCAACAGGATGGAAAGGCAGGAGAGACCACAGTGTAATTCCAGTCCCAGAGCCTAGGTATTTCCTGCTTGCTTGGGGCAGCTGGTCCTTTTTTGTTCCCTTTAGGCCTTCAACTGCTTGTACAAGGTCCGCACACATTACAGAGGGCAATCTATTTACTCCAAGTTCACTGATTCACATGTTATATAATTCAAAAAGATTTTAAAATTGACACCTAAAATGAGCTACTACATTTAGTTGCTTTTTTAAACAGGCCAACTCTGGGATAAATAGAACATATTAATTTTTCCTTTTTATGAATGAAAACAATAAAAAACCTCATGACTATCTCTTACAATGCTCTTATTTCTCTTAGTTTTAAAGAAAGTTATCAGAGATATCTGGACTCAGGCCAATCAAAAAACTACATTTACTGAAATTCTTACTCCCCTGAATCTTTGCTCAAGTATTCCTTAAACTCCAGAAGGACCAATTTTAAATTATTAGTAACCCAAAGCAAGGCTATATATCTCCCTAGAAATACAGCAGTGAGGTCCAGGATTTAATTCTGAGCATAGGTCTGACATTCTAATTGTGGAATTTAATAATATCACATATCCCTTTTGCTCTTCAAAACGTTTATAGTAGTACCTAGTTTTCAACACCCGATCCCTCAAATGTCCTGGGCGCTGTCATTAGCATATGGGCTTGCTGGTCTACCAAAGAACCATAGTCATGCATCAATCATCTGTCAAATCTCATCTCACTCAACAAAGGACTTGGAGTATCTTATAAAATATAAATGATATAAAAAGAAATTTTAAAATGGATAGTCTCAAGGGTAGGAGTGTAAGCAAGCCAGAGGTCAGATTAATGGGCAAAATATAACCCACACAATTTTATATATTTATTAGGCCATAATTTTGGCTCTGATTTTTCTAGTGGTCAAAGGGCAATGAGAAGCCCAGCCAATCACAAGTCACAGAATTGTCCCTAAAATAGAGTAACAGTTTAATCCAAGGGAAAAATTTGATACTAGTGTAGTATTTTTTAAGTGAGGCATCATGGGCAATGTTAAATTTCAGGCATTCCTCTAGAGCTGCTGTGGTTTTGCAATGAAGGTTAAGTCTAAGGAATACAGGGCTGTGGAGATAGCTCATTGGAATAAGTGCTTGCCTGGAAAGTGTAAGGTCCTGAGCTTAATTCCTGATACCACCACCACCAAAAAAAAAAAAAAAAAAAAAAAGTCAGGGATACACAATCTTTCTGTCATCTACTATTCTACTAATATATTTTGGATTCCACTTGCTAATGTTTTTGCTAAGGAGTTTTGCATCTATGCTTAACAAGGAAATGGGGCTATAATTACTTTACTTGGAATGTCTTCATCTGGAAGATGCCCACCTTGTAAATTTCTTCCTCTTCTATTTGCTGAAAGGAATTTTGTAGAACCAATATTATCTTTTTACTGGGGCCCGGCGGGATGGCTCAGTGGTCTAAAGCACCTGCATGGGAAAGCTTGGGCGGCTTCAGGGACCGCAGTTCAATCCCCGGCACCACATGCTACGCCAGCCCTGCCCTTGGGGTGGGCTGAGTCGGCCATAAAAATGAGTGAATAAACAAACAAAGGTTCTGAAACAAGAAAAAATAAATAAATAAATAAAATTTTAAAAAAAATTTATCTTTTTCTGAAATGTTTGATAGGATTCTCCATCCGCTCTACTTCATGTTTTTCATTTCTTTATCTAAACCTCACCTGGACAGGGTTGCCATATAAAATGTAGATTTCTCAATTGAAATAGGAATTTGATATAAGCACCAAAATATTTTAAAATATGTTAGTTCTATATGGTTTTTTTTTTTTTTTTGTCTTTTTGAGACAGGGTCTCACTATGTAGTTCAGGCTGGCCTTGAGCTCACTTTTGTAGCCCAGGCTGGTCTCGAACTCACACCGATCCTCCTGCCTCAGCCTCCCGAGTGCTGGGATTAGAGGCGTGCGCCACCACGCCCGGCTTCTATATGGTTTTTTAGTCAAACATATATTTAAATATTATTCATTGTTTATCTGAAATTAAAATTTAACTTTCTCAGGACTGGAGAGATAGCTCAGGGACAAAAGTACCTTCCTGGCAAGTACAAGGTCCTGAGTTTGATCCCCAGTTCTGAAAACCAAAAAAAAAAAACAAAAAAAAAATTACTTTCTCAATAAAATTAAAAATGTGTTTATACAAAAATTTGTATGTGAAGATTTATAGTAGTGTTATTTATAACAGCTCCCAACCTGAAATCCTAGTGTCCATCAATTGAAGAATGCATAAACAGAAATGTGGTCCATCCATAAGTATTAGTCAGAATTATCTAGAGAAAGAGAACCAGCAGGATGTAGTAGGAGACTTATACCACTGCAGCGCCCACACAGTTATGGAGCTGAGCCATTCCATGGCCTACCATTTGCAGGCTGCAGTGCTAGGAAAGCCAGTGATGAAATTCAGTCTAAGCCCACAAGCTTAAGAGCTAGAGGAGCCAAAGGTATACATGCTAATGTGAGGATAGGAGACGATGAGACGAGATGGTCCTGCTTAAGCAGCAATGCAGAATATAACTACCAGTTCTTTCCTCCTTTATATTGTGATCTACTAAGGCCTCGATGATTGCATGATGCTTGCTTACCCCAGGATGGGCAATCAACTTCCCTGGATACACCAACTCAGTGGCTGACTTCATCAGGAAAGAGTCTAATACATAGATCCAGAATGTTTAACAAGCTACCTGGGCACCCCCAAATTCAGGCAACCCTACATATCCAAACCAGTTACCACACCACACAATAGATTAGTGTCAGTCACAGAAAAGAATGATGTACTGATTCATACTGCAACATGAATTAACTTCTAAAGCATAAGGCTAGGTGAAAGAATAAAGATATCGGAAAGATACATGTCGTATGGTTCCATTTGTATGAAATGTCCATAATAGGAAAGTTCATGAAGATGGAAAACATAAATATTTCCAGGGGCTGGCAGAAGGGGAAAATGGGGAGTGACTGCAAATGGATATAGAGTTTGTTTCTGGGCAACAAAAATAATCTGGAATTAGATATTAGTAATGGTCATAGAACTTTGTGAATATACTGAAAACCAGTGCATTGCAACTTAAAAAGCTAAGTTTCATGAACATACAGGATAAACAAATTATAAATCAATAAAATTCATGTAATAAATTAACTTGGCATCTTATATTATTTTCAATATGGGTGCACTGGATTGGTGAGACACAAGTTACCCTCCTCTGCATTGTTCCTTCATGATTCAAAATGTGGCATCCTATCAAAATGTGGATGTAACATTTGAAATATAGCCATTTTACTCAAATGGCCAGGTGTTCACTACAAATTTGGAATTTGGCTGTCCAGACTTGAATTCTACTTCCGCCATTTAGCATCTGTAAGACTAGAGAATGTGGTTATCTCAGTTTTGTTGTGTATAAAGTTTGCTCATATCAGCATTCCAGTTGTTTCTTGGCAGGATGTCCTTCTTATTAGCATCTTTTCTCCTGTGTCATTGTTCAACTGGGCAGCTAATAAGAGACATTCCAGGAAGAAGTCACTTCACATTGCTTTTTTGACTCAAAACTCATCAGTGGTTGGTAAGGTTCCTGGAGGTGAAAGGACACAGACCAAGATGGACTAGAGGCTTTTGGAAATAGAATAAAAATGGAATAAAACAAAGATAACAACTAAAGGAAAAGGAGATACTGATAAAGTACAAAAGAAACCAGAAAGATTTGAGAGGGCAACCACCTTGTTCTCTACATTAAAAAGTAAGCACACAAATGCCAAAGCTCACAGAGGGGTATTTTCTGTGGCATGTCAACCTAAGAAACATTCAGAGATTTTTCCAAACAGCTATAACTACAGAAGCACTTTAAAAAAGGAAAGCTAATGCCTTTAAGAGAAATTGAAACACCTTTTAGAACAAGCTACAAATGGATTAAGAAAATAATATGAGCCCTAAGGGCATGCATTAAATTAAAATTAATAGAACAGAAATGACAGTTCAAGAGCTCAATGAAAAATAAAAATATTTATATATGAAGTGTAAACTGGAAAGAACATGAAAGCAAATAAAAATCACATGATACATGCATACTCTGGTTTAATTAAGCAGCACAATTAAGAATAGCTTAAAGATGGGAAATATCCTAGATATCCACCAACAGATGAATGGATAAAGAAAATGTGTCTATTTACATAATGTAGTGCTATTCTGTCAAAAAAAAAAAACAAAAACAAAAAAAACGAATAAACGTGAGAGACTGGGCATGGTGTTACATGCCTGTAATCCCAGTGCTTGGGAGGCTGAAAACAGGAGGATCACTAAGTCCAAGCTGTGTAGTGAGACCTTGTACTAAATACATACAAATAAGAATAAACTTGAAGCCGGGCATGGTGGCTCACGCCTGTTATCCCAGCACTTGGGAAGCTGAGGCAGGAGGATCAGTGCAAGTTCGAGACAAGCTTGAGCTACAAAAGTGAGCTCAAGGCCAGCCTGAACTGCATAGTGAGACCCTGGCTCAAAAAGGCCAAAAAAAAAAAAAAGAATAAACTTGAGTCACTGTAGGAAAGCGAGTGTACCATAAGGCCATACTAGTAAGTAAAATAAATCAGACACACAATATTAAACATCACATGGTTTCTTTCATAGGAGAAATCCAAATTAGAAAGAAAGAGCAAAATAAAAAGTAGATAATAGGGAGTATGGACATTGTTCTTTTTCAAAGAGGAAGGATATCAAGAGACAGAGAGAGTCGGGTTAGAGGGGAGGGAAAAGGGAATGAAAAAAGAAATAAAGTGTTTTTATGTACATGTAGCAAATAGGAATGTAAACATTACATACTGCAAACATAAAAAAATTTTATTATACAGGATGTCTTAAAAGACTGAGCATGGTGTCACGTGCCTAAAATCCCAGCTCTTGGGAGGCTATAAACTGGATCATTGGATTTAGTGGTGAGACCCTGAACATTGTGTAAACTCCTCCCTAAAATACAAACAACAACAATAACACCAAAACCTAAAGATATAAAGAACAGAAAATATAAGTATTGAAGACAGACAAAAACACCCACTAAAACTAAAGGAAACTATAAAGATACAGGAACTGCTAAAGAAGAAATTATCCTGAGAACAAATACTAAACATATAATTTTTAAAAATCTTGAAGCAATAAATGATTTTAAAGTATATAATGAAAAGTGCATCATTTATCTGAGAATATTAACAAAATGATAGGTTCTGGAAAAAAAGTACTAGATTTTAAAAGAAAAAGAAAAGCAAATCTTGTATTTCTAGGCAACAAGTGCCGAAAAAAGGATTGATAATTATCTTCAGGCCTTTTAATAGTTACATTTCATATGGTAAAAAAGTTGCATAATCTACTTAAGATTCTCAGGGAAAGAAAATGTAAGCCAAGAATTTCACATCCAGCAAAATGGCTTTCAAGTATAAAAGGCACAAGCTGTTAGTGACATGCAAGGACTTGGAGAATATTGTTCCCCTGAGCCATTCTGATGCAGTAAATCAAGAATGCATGTCACACAGCACACGATTCAAGATGTAACCATAAGGCAGAGAGCACCGAACTTGCAGTGTCCTACACAATTAAGACTCAAGAAGGGATGAGAGGAAAAGAGGGAGAGAAGGGGTGAGGGGACAGGGGAGAGGAGACAGGGGTCAGGGGAGATGGGACAGAGGAGAGGGGAGAGGAGAAAGAATGTCACATCATGCCTTCATACCCTGACAGTGTAGACATAAAGCAACAACTATAAAGAAAGAAGACAGGGAGTGCTATTCAGGACACCAGTTTGACTGTTTTAAGGAATATATTTTGATGGTGATATTAGTACTGCTATTCTGAGGTGGTTGTATGTGTAGTGTAGCATACAACATAAGAACAATTATGGAATAGTCTAATTCTGTCATATTCTATGTCATTAAGAACCAGAACTAGAATTCTTATGTTAGAAGTTTTGAAAGATTTGGTCATCATATTTGAATGAAAAATATCAGTTTGTGTGGGTGGGAGTGTAAATTAGTACAGCCAATGTAGAGGTTCCTCAAGAAGCTAAAAATAAAAATATCGTTTGATCCACCGATCCCATTCCTGGGTGTTTATTCACAGGAAATGAACACAGCATACAAAACTGATACTCACAATGCATCATGATTCTGGTGCTATTCACTCTGGCTAATAGGCTGGATTGGCCTTTCAACAGATGAATTGATAAAGAATCTATGAGATACAGACAGACAGACAGACAGACAGACAGAATTATCACTACTGGAGTATTCAGCTGTAAAGAGTGATGAAATCATATCATTAGCGGAGAACTAGGTGGCTCTGGAAGACAGTATGTTGAAAAAAATGACGCATAATGACACATATTACACGTTTTATCTCCCATGTTGAAGCTAAAGAAAAGATGACCTGAAAGGAGAACGGAGATTAGGGAGGGCAAAGGGAATAAGCAAGAGGGAGGAGAGAGAGGAGAGGGTGAGAGACATAGAAGGGCAGTCATGGGCCGAGTAGGTTATAGGACTGGGGTGCTGAAGCTCGTCGGCTTGTATAATTAATATCCATTAGTAATTACAATGAACAGGAAGGTCAGTGTGAATGCAGGAAGTACATATCACATGTGTGCATAGCTATCTGCATCTACTGAAAAGTTGTAGACACAAAGACCAACTCAGGTCCCTATGAATCTTCAGTAGCCTGGACTTCAGGCTGGAAATCCTATTTCCCATTAAAATAAACTAGGGTTTCTTGTTGTAGAAGAATCTATTGATTTCAGGACAGCAGCAGGAAGTGTAAAACATGAGTCTGGTACATTTCATCATGCCAGACAGCAAGGAAACTGCCAAAGGTTATCTAGGGTCACGTCAGGAAGATTTGGCACCAACACAAAGAGGCTCGCCCATTCATGAAAAATGGAGCAAGGTGAGCTTACTTCAGTCACGGTAGCCACTGCGAGGGGAGAGGGGAGAAGCTGTAATTGCTTTTGCGATGCTGAGGCACATGGAGGGATTTTTAGAGTGACCAGAAATCTTTTCTTTGACTTGTATGGTGATTACAAGGTTGTTTGGCTGATAATACTTCACTAAACCGCCCATTTGTTTTATGTGATCTGTGCTTTTGCTTTATTTCACAATAAACAGTTCTTTAAATTATTATTGATTGAATGACATTATGTAAACCTCTTGGGCCTTTACTTCTTTGCCTGAGCCATGAAGAAAAAGTATTTCATCTACACTTTACAACCCAAGTGATGTTGACCTTATAGTAGTATTTGTCATGATTATGGGAAATGACTGCGTAGTTTATAATTCTCCAGACCAGTGCTTAAATCATGCTCAGGGTGTGGAGGCAATAGGCAAGACCGGCTTAAACTTTGCACTAATCGTTTCTAGACTCCTATTTTCTATTTACAACTGTCTGGGAGAAACAACTCTCCCTCCTGGAGCCCATTAAGGAGAGGAGGAAGGTGTAAAGGCGACATCTTATGAGGCAGTAAAGCCTTACTCCATCTCTTTCTGTCAGGGAAGCATGCTGCTGCAATCACAATCACAATCACAATCACAATCACAATCACACTCACACTTTCCTGCTCTAGGCTGGCATTGCCACACAGCTAAAATCTGCTGAGAGCTGTCACAGGCTCAAGGTGACTTCTTTCAGCCCATATAAAGGGTGGCATGGGGGAGAAGGCCTGAATCAGGGTACTTGGCAAGGCCAAGCCTGGTCACAACAGAGCTGTTTCTGATATGGAGGGGTCAGTCGAGGGGTCCCAGAGCATGGCCGCTGGGCTTAAACTCCTGGCTTTGCCTTGGACTGACAGCAATCTGGCCACACATTCGTGGCAGCTGGCAGAAAAACAAGTGCCCAAACCTTCTGGGGTTACAGTGTGGAAAAGGGGAATTACAAGGTAACTGTGAGGAAGTTTGAAACTATTCACCTGGTTTTAGAACATTTCTTTCTTTCTTTCTTTCTTTCTTTCTTTCTTTCTTTCTCTTTCTTTCTTTCTTGAACATTTCTAACTCTTATTTATCTTTCTTCTTTTAAATGCATATCTATTTCTTCTATATGTAAACACTTTGATATCTTTATTATTATAGTTTTTCTTTCTAGGGCCAGCCAGATAACTCAGCTGACTAAAGGGCCTGCTTAGGCAGAGTGCAGAGGCCAGGGTTCGATCCCCACTGTGCTGTGCTGGCCCTGTCCCTGCAGTGTGCTGAGACAGTGACTGAGACTGGGCATGGTGGCACACACCTGTAATCTCAGCTCTTGGGAGACAACATAGGAGGATCACTATGAGTCCAATGGACGTAGTGGGACCCTGTAAACCCTGTAGACCTTGTACTAAATACAAAATAAATAATAAATAAAT
>PVJA010029101.1:0-26903 GCA_004027025.1 Myocastor coypus | reverse complement strand
TATTACTCTATAACATAGGTACTGGGCTTATCATCACTGGCTTTCTGAGTATCAAATATCTTTGACTTAGCTTGTAAATGATATTTTCTGACCATCATTGATATTCTGATAACTTTCCATACAATGTGATATAAGCAGTTACACAATTTTGACACAGATATTTGGAAATTCAAGGAGATACAAAATTGTAGCCTGTCAATAATATGGTTTTTGGCCCAGTCTCTTATTTTCAAGTACTACTCTTGAGAGAATGACAGTAACTGAGTTTACACCAGGAGCAGTACATATCAAAAAGACAAGAGTGACATGTATTCCAAACATAATTTTAGCGTTACATTGTGCTATAATCAATATGCTGAACCTTTTGAAGGTTCTTGAGACCAATATCTGATTCATCTGGAGGAATTATTTTTAATCTTAGGTAAAAGTAGGATTTTATACTCTATATTAAAAAGGCAAAAATAGATAAAAAATGGCCAGTTAATTTTAGATTTCATGTACACTTTTACCTGATAAAAATCTAAACTTTAGCAAAGAACCTTTAACATACTTATACTCTTAGGAAAGATTTAACTTGATTAAAATTCTCCAATGACAAGCTTCCTTCTTTGATCGATGAATGCTCTTATATAGCTCTAAGCAAGATGGAATAAATTTGAAGTCTAACAACAGAGTTATACAAAGAAAGCCTACATTTACTAAGAAAAGTCAAAGATATGATATATGATTAAAATAATTTTGATAAAGAATTCAACAAAACTTCATTTGAATTTTCTAATACAACATGCAGTTTCAGAACCCATGTCATTAGTCAGTAGCAAATTTATTTCAGTAGACTGAGATTAGGTACTTCCTTTCATTTGATTTGAAATTTTATTTGTAGTATTCTGCATCTTGGAGATATTTCAATATTACTAAATGGACCCTTTCTCTTTTCTTCCCTCTTTATACCAATTTAGCCTTCTTCTGAAATCATATTTTATCTAACCAATCTCCTAGTGCTATATGATGAAGTTATTCCCACTGAATGACCCTCTGATAATCATTTCACGAGTACAGCCACAGAGGTAGAATTTCTAGCTAAAGCAATAACCATTAGCATTTGTAGTAGACAATACCAACATGGCTTACATGAAGGTTGTGTTAATTTATACTTTAACAATATGGAAGAGATTATTTTCTCCTTGGTGTTATCAAAAATTATGTTTTGTATGTTTGAATGACTGGATAAAACTAACATCTCATTCTTTCATTGTGTTTCTTATTTATTATCATTTTTTAAAAATTAATTTTATTTTTAAAAAAACATTTATTTATTTATTTATTTATTTATTTATTTATTTATTTATTTATTTGTGTTATGGCCATCTCAGCCTGCCCTAAGGTAGGGCTGACACAGCATGTGGTGCCAGGGATTGAACCATGGTCTCTTCAGTTGCCTAAACTTTTCTTAGCAGGCAGGCACTTTAAACCGCGGAGCCATCTCACTGGCCCTATTATCATTTCTGTTTTAAAAATTCAATGTATTTATTACAGGGTCTCACTTGGCAGGTCAGACTCACAGTAATCCACCTGTCTTACCCTCTCCAGCAATGGGATTATAGGGGTTCGCCACCATGCCTGGTCTTGGTGGCTGGCTGGGCATGCCTGGGCAGAGCCATCAAGGCACGTGGCACAGAGAATCAAGCCTACGCAGGCATTTAGACTGCTGAGCTACCCCATGGCCCCTCTTTCATTGTGTTTCTAAGATTTTTTATTGTTAATCTTTGTCCTAATTTAGGCCAACTCTTTTATATTAGTCTAACTCTTTCATGAGTAATATGAGTTGCAACATTTTAATCTCATCATTTATCGTTTCACTTGCCTGTGGTGACTTTTGCTGCACAAATTTATTTTTATGTAGTTGAATTTATTAAAATTTTTTAATGTTTTCAAATAATTAATTTTTTGAATTTATGTATTTTGTGCAGTCTTACTGTGCAGCACAGATTCATAGTGATCCTCCTGTTTTCAGCCTTCCCAGCTCTGGGATTGCAGGTGCTTGCTGCCATGCCTAGACTTGGTGGCCAGCTCAGTGTGCCCAGGGAAGGGGGGGTGGGCAAGTGGTGCTGGGGGTCGAACTCCAGTTGCTACACCTGCCTAGGCAGGTGCTGAGTCTGCTGAGCTATCTCGCCGACCCTTAAAATAATTTTTATATTTGACTCGTGGCGTCTGTGCTCCAGGTCATTACGACAGTACCGTATTTTTCTGTTAGGGAATTTTCAGTGTTTACCTTTAAATTTTTTGTCCAGTTGTCATTTGTCCTGGTATAAAATATGAGTTTGGTTTTTTGTTTTGTTTTGTTTTGTTTTCCCCTGTCAGAATGCTATCTTACTATGTTGACATCAATTTTTTTTTTTTTTTTTTTTTTTGTCTTTTTGAGACAGGGTCTCACTACGCAGTTCAGGCTGCTCTTGAGCTCACTTTTGTAGTCCAGGCTGGTCTCAAACTCGCACTGATCCTCCTGCCTCAGCCTCCCAAGTGCTGGGATTACAGGTGTGCGCAGGCATCAAATATTAAACTATCCCTATTTCTACTCCAGCATTATTTGTGATGTAGTTTTTAAAATTCACAGACATCAAATATTAAATTATCCCTATTTCTACTCCAGCATTATTTGTGATGTAGTTTTTAAAATTCATTTTTCTATTGGTATTTTATTTTCCCTTTCCTTATTAGTGTATGTTTATGGTACATCTTAAATGCATGCATCACGGAGGAAGTGGTACATGCATGTACGGCATCTTGCTCTTCTGCTTCCCCTCTCCTCTCTCCTGTCTCTCCCATCTCCTGAATCTTCTTCAAATCCTTTCAAGAACCAACTCAATCCATTGAATTCTTAGTCTGAATTTCATTGATTTCTTCTCTGGTTTTATAATTTCTATTAGCTTCACATTTTGATTCTTTTTTCTAGGTCCTTAAAATGCCTAATTAGGTTGCTTATTTGAAGCTGTTCTACTCCCTCAGTGTGTATATTCACAGCTATAAACCTCCCTTTTGGGGCTACTTTCATTGTGTCCCATAGTTTTTGTATGCTGTGATTTCATTGTCATTTGATTTTAGGAACTTTATTTCTTCCTTGGTTTCTTCTAGTGATCTGCTGGCTATTCAGTCTTGTATTACTCTCCTCGTGTTTGTGTGGTTTCCATGGCTGCTTGTGCTGTTGACTTCTTGCTTCACTGCTCTGTCACCCAGTAGTGTGAAGGGTGTGATGCACTTTTTTTTTTTTTTTTTTTTTTTAATGAACAGAATATGTTTGTTAGGGGAAAGAAAGCTCCTGTCTGAGAGAGGGACAGGAGGTGGGGGGGGGATGGTTCCCATCTGATGCACTTTTGACTTCATTATTTGAATCAATTTCTGAATTTGTTTTTCAGTACTTGACGTTGAACCCAGGGCTTTCACACTGAATTACATCCCTGCCTTCTTTAAAAATATTGTGAGACAGAGTCTCACGAAGTGGCCCAAACTGGATTCAAACTGTCTTTCCATAGTGCCTAGCCTACAAGTATGCACCTCCATACCTAGCTATTTTAGTATTTTTTTTTTTAACCTGAGTACTTTTGCATGTTTTAGTATTTGTAAATGTTTCCATAAAAGGTTTGTTTTTAGGAACCTCTTATGTAACTGCAGCACTTTTTTTTTTTTAAATTCTAGAAATTTTTATTAGTTGCTTCCTTGAACAACACCTTTAGAAATCTGCATGGAATGAATAATGTTTTTGCAACATTATATGTTTGCAATATATGAAAATATTGTTTATATCAGAGTTCTACAAAAGCTGTAATCTTGTGAAAAAAGAAGTAACTATTTCAAGTGAAATTCATTATATTTAAGGGAACCTCCACATACATGGGTGAAGAACGTTTTAAAAAAAATTATTAGCACATGTGTGTAGCATATAATGCTTATTCTCATTGTGGAAGAAGATGCACATATGTAGTGCTGCGTAGTTCCTTTCTTCGTCTCCCTTCCTGCCCTCCTTTCGCTCCATCTTTTGATCCCTTCCCTTGTGAAAGAGATCTGTCACCCTACTTTCTATTGTCTATCTTTTATTTGGCTCTTCAGTTTTACTTTGAGTTCCTTGTGTAAGAGAAATCATGCAATACTCAAGCATAATTGTGTGTTTCTTGAAAGATACCTCATGTTTACAGTGCTTGATGGTTGATTTGGCAAAGACTTGGAAAAAATTGTTTTAGTTGCCTTGAATACCCTAGTGGCATTACTTGGAGACTTAATCCTGCTTATTAGGGTGGTTTTGTGACTTCTAAAAAATACTTAAATTGGAAAGAACTGACTATATAATTTTTTTTTTTTTTTTTTTTTTTTTTTTTTTTTTTTTTTTTTTTTTTTTTGCCCTTTTTGAGACAGGGTCTCGCTATGCAGTTGAGGCTGGCCTTGAGCTCACTTTTGTAGCCCAGGCTGGTCTCGAACTCGCACCAATCCTCCTGCCTCAGCCTCCCGAGTGCTGGGATTACAGGCGTGAGCCACCACGCCCGGCTTGACTATATAATATTTATTTATTTATTTTTAATTTTATTTTTTTCTTGTTTCAGAACCTTTGCTTGTTTATTCACTCATTTTTATGGCTGGCTCAGCCCACCCCGAGGGCAGGGCTGGCGCAGCATGTGGTGCTGGGGATCGAACCGTGGTCCCTGAAGCTGCCCAAGCTTTCCCAAGCAGGCGCTTTAGACCACTGAGCCATCCTGTCGGGCCAACTATATAATATTTATAATTATAAGATTATAGTGAAAAGAGAGCTTTGCCATACGATTACTTTAGAAAATAAAATTTTACATAATCATATGCAAGATTTTGTGTGAGTGGAAAAGAGGAGGAGGAAAGATATATCTGCCTGATTACTTGCTCTCTGTGGGGTGTACATAAGTCATTTCTAAGGCAATTTAACGTGGAAGATTACATAGCCAGAGCACAAGATCAAATGACAACCCTGGAGATGGCAGAGTCTCACAAGTCAGCTGAATCAGGCACACAGACTGCACTTCATACTGCAGGACTTGCTCATGTTCTGTTCCTAACTTTTCCCAATCAAGTAAGGTCTGTTAGGAAAGCTTGAAATTAGTATTCGTACAAATAGGGAAGCGCCAGAACCAGATGGTGTTCTGGAAGTGAAATCAACAGAACAAAAATTTCAAATATTTTTCCCTTTATTATTTTGCTGTTTTCACCATAAATGGCCCAAGCCTAGGACAGATCTTTCCTCTGGAGATTAATGCACTTTACATTTTGTAGAAATTAATGATTTCTCCAGTGTACATGAAGTCTAATAGAGACATGAATATTTGAAGAATAGAATGACTATTTGATATTAAAGGAAGAATTACAATGTGCTAGACAAAAAAAAGAAAATGATTTCATTACTTTGAGAACACAGAGTAGACTATAATCTTAGCTAGGTCTTGCATATGAAATTGAAATTAGAAATCAAAATTATTCTCTAAGTTACGGTCAGAATATTATTTTTCTTCAAAATATTGAGCTTGAAATTAAAGTGACTCATAAAAAATACAAGTTCACTTTCTTCGCTGGAAACACAATGTGATTATATGTAAGAAAAAAAACCTCACTGACTATATGTCAAATAGTTTTTTGTTCATAAATAATGAGTTAAATGTAATGAATTCAGTTAACTTTAAGCACTTGCTCAATAAACATGTAACTCTTTGCTTTTCTTATCTGAAAAGAAAAAAAAAATTTCCAAGAACGTGTCTATATTTCTTTTTTAAAAAGGTTTTTGACTATGAGCGTTGAACTGCTATGTGAAATGGGTGACTGATATGCGGATTTTTTTCTGAGACTTGGGAAATACATGAATCAAATTTGGGGTAGGCAGGCTGTATGATTTAAGTGGTATGTCTATTTAAATCTGTTGTGCTCTGAAGATGGCATATTGTTGGGCTTGCTTACAAACTGAACAATATACATGAGGTAACTTGTGATTACTGCATAGTAACTGCATAGTTGACAAGCAGATTACTGCTACTGCTGAATGAAGAAATTGTTACAGTGAAATGGACGGAGAGAAGGCAGCTGAAAAGTTGCTGGTATGAAGCACAAGAATGAATGAAACAATGGAAGACAAGGTGATTATTTTATGAAGAAGCAATAATAGCAGCAGTTATAGCTTTTATTTTTCTTTACAACTCTTAGTGCCTACTATGGTTTTCACTGTTGATACTGTTGTTTGAGTAGCCTGAATCTCCCTGTTGATCATAGTGGTTCTTCATTGAAACTACATGTGAGAAATGAGAATTGAAAATGCATTTTTTAATGAAAAATAAAACTGCCATGAGATCAAACTATTCTTTGGCTGATGTATAATGAAGTATATTAATTTAAGCTTCCTCCCCTAATTTATTGTACATATCCTAGGATCTTAGGTGTTATTTTTAATGAATTTATTAAGTGTCTTTCATGCTTAAGGGAATAAGACTTTGTCCCTATTCTTGCAGAAAATCATTTTGGGGGGAGTAAAAATGTATATTCTTATTTATAATATTTAAGTCTGTGTTAAGTGTTTAAGATGATTAAGGCAGTAGGCTGGTGATATAGCTCAGTGGACTAAGTGCCCGCATTTGCAAGTGCAGGGACCAGGGTTCGATCCCAGGGCATGTGGAGCGGGTGACAGTGTCCAGGTATGGTGGCATATGCCTGTAATCCCAGCGCTGGGGAAACTGAAAACAGCAGGATCACTGTGAGTCTGAGCTGCACAGAGACCCTGTACCAGATACAAAAAATGAGGGGGGAAAAAAGATGATTCAGGCCACAGGATTTTAGAAACAGAAATACTAAGAACTGTTAGCTCAGGCAAGTTTTCCTGAGATTAATGTCAGTTTTTTTTCCCTGTGTTACTTACAATTTGCCATGAGGCACAGAATTAAATTGTCATTAGAATGAAGGACAAGATTTATGGGACATGCCTTTCTGTTCATCTCTAGTAATAAGGGCTTCTGTTGAAAGAGAACCCCAGTGGCAGAGTCCAGCCTCTTGCACTCTACCTTCGGTTTGGCCTCAGATGAACCTCTGAAGTCCAAGGTGCAACTCTGAATTCTAGGAACTCACTGGCCTTTTGTGTTGTCCCAAAATAAATGTTTGGTGGAATCAATACTCAGGTCATCCTTTACAAATAAATACATCCTAAATCACCTTATATAATAATTGTTTCTTCACAATGTTAGAATATGGAGAGTCTCAAACATCTGCCAGATCCTACCTCTACAGAGCATTTTGTGGCTTACCAATCTAGTCTTTTAATTTAATTATAGCTGAAGCTACGATAACTTGCTATAGTCGATATGTTGTTCTGACTTTCACTTATCAAATATGAATTCTAAGGATGTTCTCACTGTTAAGATGCTTTATGCTTAAAGCGGGTGTGATGGCGTATGCTTGTAATCCCAGCACTTGGGAGGCTGAGGCAGGAGAATCAGTGTGAATTCGAGACCAGCCTGGGCTACAAAAGTGAGCTCAAGGCCAGCCTGAACTGCATAGTGAGACCCTGTCTCAAAAAAGACAAAAAAAAAAAGAAAGAAAGAAAAAAGATGCTTTATGCTTGAGGCTGAGGAGATAGCTTGGCCGACTACAAGCCTGCCTGGCAGGCACAAGGACCCTGGTACCACATGCTGTGACCCTGTACCAAGTAAATAGATAGATGATAGATAGAGAGATAGATAGATAGGTAGAGAGATAGAGAGATAGGTAGATAGCTAAGATTTTAAAAATGCTTTCTTCTTGGAAAGCATTGTAATGGCCTCACTTGTCTTTTGGGGAAATGCTGCTTATTCAGCATGTTTCTCTTGTTTGACCAGCCATCACATTTTTTTCTTTTAATTTTTCTGTATTTGTTCTATAGAGCATACATGTGCTACATCAAATCTGAAAAAAAAAAAATCTCACAAATTAGTAGAATTAGAAACCCCCTAAAAATTGAAATAGCAAACAAAGGTAATTTTAAAATAAACTTTCAGAGCTAGGAAGAATTTTAATAGTGATATATGATGTTTGCTTAGCATTGATAATTGTTCTCATATGTGTTCTGTTGGAAATGGGATAGCTAAGTAGTGAGAAATCACTGTTAAAATTATGGTTCTGTCACTTACCAGGTATGGCTTTGGAGAGCTCTTGGTCTGTCCCTATCTTGCAGTCATTATGAGGATTTGATGGAATGATGTATATAATATGCTCACAGAGGCTAGGTTACAGTAATTATTCTTTTTTCATATTCCTTGACTTTTTATTCTCCCTGGCACTCTTGTAAAAACAAGTAGGACATGTAGGATTATTGTCGTTTTATCAAAGAAGAAAACCATGCTTAGACAGATTAGGTGAATTGACAGGTGACTTGTTTTTAAACCCAGTTTCAGTTGTAGTCTTATTGCTAGGACTAGAAAAAGGCAATCAGGTGAGTTTCCTGGGATCTTTCTCTAGGGTGGAGCAAACAGAGAACCTGGAACACCCGTTGAACTACTCTTCTGGAATTGACAGGATCTGTCACGATCTGATACTCAGCTGTTCTACATTCTGCAGTCACCTACACTGGTAATATCCTGCAGCTCAGCTTCAGCTGAACATAGACAGGAGGGACTTAAATCATTCTACCTTTTTTCTTTTCTTTTCTTTCTTTGTTTCTTTCTTCTTTTTCTTTTTCTTTCTCATTTTAAACAATGCTGAGCTTGTGTGTGTCACGAAAATAAATTACTATTCCAGTAACTTTTTCATTTTTAAATGAAAATTACTTGTCTGATGATTTCTGTGAGTTTGAAGTTTATAAAAGCTCCTTTCAAAACCCTGCTTCCTTGGTTAACGTGGCTTTGCACAAGGGCACACACAGAAGCCTGCTGACCACAGCGTGCTGGCTGGCTCCTGCCTTATTTGGCTAAGAGACGTGTTGATCCAGTGGCTTTTGAGACTGATGCCCCTCGCCAGCTTGTGTCAAAGATATGCTCTGTGATTTCTTCTTAGTTTTGTTGTAGTCTAAACTTACCTTTTTCTTTCTTTCTTTCTTTCTTTCTTTTTTTTTTTTTTTACCATTCTTTGACAGTTGATTTGGCTTTTTAAAAAAATTTCTTAAATGTTAAACTGTTGACAGCCAGGAACAGATTCAGTCCTTGTGCTATTGTCCTGTGCTACAAAAAGTGTTCTCGGATTATTCTGGTTCAAGAGATAAATAATGAAAATGAAAATTTCTCAATAAAGTATTAAAGGGATGGATAATTCACTTTATAAAGGAATTTACTCATGTATCACTCTCAGTGGTACATTTAATTTGTAACCGTGAAATATAAGGATTTCACAGCTGACTACAAAAGCTCTGAATTTATATTGTGCAGAATAAAATTCAAAATGGAAACATTTGATACATCCCCAAGTCTTCAGTAATAGTGGTATTTGGTATACTTCCAAGTTTAATTGACAAAACGTTTGGCAAACCAATGTTAAAAGATTCATAGTTCCATGTCTTTAGGAAACAATGAAAATATGGTTTAAAACTGGAGAAAAATAAGGTAGAAAAACAAGGCTTAGGGATATAACCGCACTCAGAGAAACAGTTAATGTAGGCAGCACAAATGGCAAAGTATATGCCTGAACAATATTTACTGGATATTTATTTTTACTTGTGACAGTTCCAAGACACTATCTTACAAAACTTGAGAGGTATAATAGCTTTTCTCCAATTGGTAGCACATTCTGGTGCACATTTTTAAAATAATAGAAATGTTAGTTTTGTTGTTCATTTGGAAATTTCAATCTAATTATATCCTAGGTACTATATGATTTCTACCAGAATTAAAGCAAGATTGTGTATACATCCTACCATTGCCATCTGAGTATTGCTGGGCAACAGTTAGAAATAATACTGCATCCCTTTATGTGGCATTGCTGTCTGAACAAAATAATATCAGCCATGTTGGACTGAGAAGTTGGGGGTCCCTGAAGAATAAAAGCTAGTACAAATTGTTAATGGCCGTCCAATCCCTGTTAAAGAGTATATATAAATTAACTTTAATATACATATATTAAAGTCAACAGAAGATTCTACAGTGTCTCTACTTTGCTGCTCACGTTGTAACAAATAGGATATTCTTAGCATTGTGCTATTTTTTGAGAGGGGTTCATAATAAAACATTAATATGGTGGATTATTCATACGTTTCTCTGTAATTTCTCTCTAACTCAACTTCTTTTTTAAGAATTTTTTTATTTTATTTTTTTTCTTGTTTCAGAACTCTTGTTTGTTTGTTTATTTATTTTTATGGCCAGCTCAGCCTGCCCTGAGGGCAGGGCTGGTGCAGCATGTGGTGCCGGGGATCGAACTGTGGTCCCTGCAGCCACCTAAGCTTTCCTAAGCAGGTACTTTAGACTACTGAGCCATCCTGCTGGGCCCCATAACCCAACTTCTTAAGAGAGAGAGAAATTATACCATAGTCCCAAATCAAGTCATCTGTCAGGAAATGGAATAAAAATCTGTAACTATTTCAATTAGCAGCAACAGGTTTGTGGAGAACTCGATAGAAGAACTCAGAGCTCTGGGAATGAGTTTATCTATCGCATTTTTGTCTTTAACATGAAATTCATGTGTACAGTTTGGAACTTGTGTGAGGCAATGTCTCAGTTACTTTTTACTCATTACTGGGACAAATACCTGACATTCAAAATGAAGGAAGGAAAGGTTTATTTAACTCACAGTTACTGGAGGTTTCAGTCCATATTCGGCTGGCCCAAGGCTGAGTGGAACTGGGCAGAGAGCATCCAGTTCATGGTGGTGGAACAGCAACAAAATGGTGACAGAGGCAGCCAACCAAGCAGGGCAGCAGAGCAACAGCATGCGTCTGTCTCTCTGTCTCTTTATATTACATTCAGGCTCTCTGCCTCAGCCTATCCACCTTAGGTCACATCCATAATCCCAGAAGTACTCAGACCCATAATCCCATTGGTACTGAAACACATAATCCAAGTGGATTATGAGCCAAGTCTCAAACTCTAGGAGTCCCTGCCTCATGATTGCATGAGGCTTTCCAAATGTGGTGGTCCTGACTTGGCCCATGTCACATGTGTGACATAGGCACTTGTTCCTCAGAAATTATGGAGCCTATGTTCTTTTTCCTTTTTCCTTGGATATCAGTAGACCAGTGATAGGGCAAAAGAGATACTTCATACCTTCCAAAGTTAAGTCACGCCAGATAGAGCTTCTGAGGAGATAGCTTTTTTTGAGATCCTTGGCTGACTTGTCAGCCAATGTGATGCCACCAGGGGAAGTCTCTATTGAGCTAGATAGAGACAGAGCAAGATTTATACAGATTCCATGCCAAAGGGCCTAGGATATAGTCCATTGGCACAAGCACCTGCCTGGCAAGGTCCTGAGTTTAATTTTTGGCAAAAAATTAAAATATATATATATATATATATTAGGCCTTTTTTATTTCTTTTTGCAGGACTGGGGTTTGAACTCATGACCTTGCACTTGACAGGCAGGCACATGTGCCACGGAGCTATCTCCCCAGCCCCTATGCCATTTTACATAAAGGCAGCTAGTAGATTCTGGTGTCTAGAATCAGTCTCCTAAGAACACTGAGGAGTGATTATAGTGTTATTTTAATTTACTAAATTTTCTGGTGGGCTGCTGGATAGTATTAAAGAACCAACATATTTGAATTTTGAAAAAATGATCCAGTTATGCCAAGTATAAATTAATAAACCCCCACAGTGGAGCTGGTTGAACAGTAAATTATAATTTGAACTACTGTTTCATTGAGTTAAAAGTAGAAAATAATCTTGTCTTGATAAAAGCTATTGATACACATAGTGTTGCTTGACCATGTCTCTCAAAAAGGCTTTTCAAACTTACCCATAATTTTGTGTCGTTTTTCTTTCTTAGGAATAATATTAATAAAATAAGAGAGAGTGTAGCAGTCTTTCAGTTGTCTACCTAGCATTCTCTGGGGGCAGAGACTGGGATAAAGTGCAGCAGTTTAAGAAGAACCTCCTCCCTCCTCTGCTGTACTTCCTTGTGGCCTCTCTGCTGGTCCATGTGCCAAGTCTCGTCACCCAGGTCCAGGCCAGCTCTCTAAAGCATTGCTATGGTTTATGTCTAGTTGTCCCCCCAAAGCCTCATGTAGTCATTGGGCGGGGACTTCTAGAGTTTGAGACTTGATCCATGATCCCTGGGATTACAGGTTTTAGTACTGATGGGATTATGGGTCGAAGTACTTCTGGGATTATGGGTGTAGCCTAAGGTGGAGGCTAAGGTGGAGAGCCTGAATGTAATATAAAGAGAGACAGAGAGACAGACTAGAGCTGTTGCTGCTGCTCTGCTGCCCTGATTGATTGGCTGACTCTGCCACCATTTTGCTGTTGTTCTGCTGCCATGACCTGGATGCTCTCCGCCCCGCTCCACTCAGTCTTGGCCAGCCAAATATGGACTGAAACCTCCACGAGCTGTGAGCTAAATAAACCTTTCCTTTCTTCATTTTGAGTGTTGGGTATTTGTCCCAGCAATAGTGAAAAGTAACTAAAACAAGCATGGAGGCTAGGGTCTCGGTGGGGAGAAAGCAGACACTACCAGACCTGAATGAGTGTTCTTCTCACTGCATTCCATTGGTCAGATGAAGTCATAAGCAAAGTCAAGAGGTGGGGAAAGAAATTTTGGCTCTTAAAGAATGACATGCCATGGATGACTGATCAAAGGAAATGGATAACGGTCATTTTGGAGACAAAATAATTGGCTGTGAAGAGGGAGAGAGTAATTCTTACCCAGGTTCTGCCAGTAACTAGCTATATGGTGTTGGCCAAGTCATCCAATAATGTTTAATCTGTCTGTTCAAATGACAGGTGAGAATGAGCCATAAACTCCAGGATCCTGTCCTGTTCCAGAAATGTGTCTTGAATCAAGGCAGAACCTCATTAGTCCATAAGGGGTGTGTGTGTGTGTGTGTGTGTGTGTGTGTGTGTTAGGGCGATGTAGACTCAGTGAATGAATTACCCACGTGTGCTCTGCTGGGCCATAGACTGATGTGACATTGCCCTCATTATTTGGCAAATGACCTCAGCTTTGGAAGCCTATTCTGTCTTCAGGATTTTCATCCTGTTATAGTTTGTTGTACAGTCTCACAGGATGTGGAATCAAAATACTGTTTAGTTTTTTTTTTTTTTTTTTTTTTAACTTTAACAGTAAGTAAAAGGCTTTAGAGTTTGAAATGGAGTCATGGAAACTAGGATTTGACAAAATAGCCAACTTCAATAAACATGGCATCAAATAATATAAACCTGCTGCAAGTTGAGGCCCCTCTTAGGTTGTGATCTGAATTCTTTTTGTTTTTGTTTTTGTTTAGGAAATAGACCTTAGGATCTCATGCCTGCCATGCCAGTCAGACACTGCATTGCTGAGCTACATGTCCAGCCCTCCCTTTATTTGTTTTTAGGAATTTTCAACTATGTGTATAATTTTGAAATGTGGAATTCCTTCAGCAATAATCTTTAAAAACTTCATTTTAGGAACATTGCACAAAGACCTCCTTAATGGAGGAAGTCCTTGTGAGCAGTAATTGAAGAGCAATTTATTACTTGAGGTCTAGTGAATACAGTATTTTCTAGTTTCACAGGGCTCTATCTTAAGGAATTTATGATTCAGGAAGTTACCTGCTACAATCAATTTAGTAGATCTGAGTTAATGTAGCATTTGAAACCTTATTGGTTGCACCTGCTCCAGGAATTTCAGAAACAACCCTGGATCCAGGCAGAGTCATGAGAACTCAGCTCGATCTAGTCAGTCCTGTATGGTGGAACAATGCACTGAGATTGACTTGATCTTAGATTATCTTTCTGGCACAAGGCTGCCAACCTTTCCCTATGCCCTTCCTGCCCTATTGCAAAGAACTCTTAGGCTCCCTGTTTAACGAAACAACTCTCCAAATGAGAATGTGGTAGTGATACTTGGTCATAATAGGCAATGTACAAATCCTCTACACTCAAAAATTTAGTTTTTATTACTCCTTAAGATGGAGTAATTGAATAGATCTGCCATCTACTCTGTTTTTGCCCTCATTCGTTCTGAGTTCTTATTGTCTATCTTCCCAAACCAAAATTTTCTTTCTCTAGTTGTCTGACATTAATGCCCATCCCATTTCTAACATGGTTCTTTTGTCAGAATTCCACTGTTAACCATAAAAATGCAAATACAGGAAAGATAGTCTTTCCAATATTATGAACAGAAAAATAAAACAAAGTAAGTGTGTTCTAAAAGTTTTAAGGAGTGGTAAAAAGGAACTAAATCAGTGAAGGGGTGTGTGTGTGTGTTTCAATTTTTCCTGTTCCTCAATCTTTCTCCTATCCTTTTCAGTACCTCTGATAGCAAACTCTGATACTCACTGTTAGAGTAGATGGAGAAAAAACACCAGCAGCCCCGAATTCGCTATTCATATACAGCTCTGGAGCTACTTCCTCGGGTATTTGCACCCATGCATCAATCTAAAAATCTGACCAATTGCCGGGCGTGGTGGCTCACGCCTGTAATCCCAGCACTTGGGAGGCTGAGGCAGGAGGATTGGTGCGAGTTCGAGACCAGCCTGGGCTACAAAAGTGAGCTCAAGGCCAGCCTCAACTGCATAGCGAGACCCTGTCTCAAAAAGACAAAAAAAAAAAAAAAAAAAATCTGACCAAAAAAACAGATAATCAAACAAAACTTAATGCTGTTAACTATGATCAATGTGGGAGACATTAGCTGAAGTTATGTCTCAGGAATGCCGCCCTCTTACCACGTGCCATCTTGCCAGCCTCAAAGGAATGTTAAAAAGACAATGACGATTCCCTCTCTCAAGGTGTACGTGGCCTGAGAAGAATGATCTACCTAAGGTAAATAATTTCAGATTTTTGAATTTAGCCATGCAGTCTAGACAGAAACTTATCGTTTCTTGATAAGACCACCTGACAGAAAGCTGCATGCGAGTACATGTCATTGGTTAAATTAATGGAAGAAGCCTAAATGTCAAAAGTTTTAAGAGCAAGCCCTGTGCCAGCAGGGTGGCTTCTGATGAGATGAGCATGTTATGTAAGCTGGAAACTTGGACATCCTGCACACAACACTGCATCAATGGGCGAGCATGATTATTCCAACATGTGCGTGAGTAGCTCAGAGCTGATGTCCAAGGAACTGGTGTTATTCTCAACATTACTTGGCATAGTGGGCTGTTGAATGGCTTGCGTTTAGCCATAAGTGAGGAAATCTGGAGCTGCTGCTTCTGACTTTCCTCCTAAAACGCCAAAAGGGCAGTGTGTGTGTGTGTGTGTGTGTGTGTGTGTGTGTGTGTGTGTGTGTGTGTGTGTGTGTGTTGACACCCACTTCCTTTCTTTTCCGGGGAAACGCCCCCACCTCTCGTTGCCAGCTTATGCACCGGACGTTCCTACTGAAGTTTGGGGCCTCAGCAGCCTCAACCGCATCCCACTCCTCGCCAAACCCCTGCCGCGCCTGCGCAGACAGCACAGGGTGAGGGGGGGCTATGTGGGCGGAGCCTGTGAGGCCAGGGTCCTGCACACCTGCAGGGGCGGGGCAAGAGGGCGTGGCGGAAAGGAAGCCCCGCCCCTCTGCTTGCTCGGTGGGTCCTCTGCCCCGGAGAAGGCGCGCACCGGCTGGGGCAAGGGCGGTGGCGCGAAGGGGTGAAGGCGGAGGAGGGGAGTGTCTGGGAACGGCTTGTGCGGCGACGCCTTGCAGCTGGTGCGGGTGGGGCTGCGCTTTCCCCACCAGCTGCCTGACGCTGCTGGCCGGAAAACGGTCCGGGAGGGCCTCGTGCAGGTCCTTTCTACTTAAAGGCTGCGATGGTGTTGGGTCTGCCAAAGGAGGCACAGCCTTTGGCAGCGTTTTGGACGCGAAGAGTTGCAAAAAATCAGGCCGCGAGGCTCTGCCCGCTACTGGGTCTGTGACCTTTGCAGTCCCGAGGCCAGGACCTCAGCCTCCCCACTCTTCCTGTGGGCCTGCGGCCTGAAAGCGTAGCACATCACAGCCTGCCTGCCGGGTATTCCCGGTGCCTCGCCGTGGGTCCAGGGCCAGAAGTCCTTGCTCGCAAGCGGCCGTGGGCTTGGCCTTCTCTCGCCAGAGCACAAAATCTGCCTCAAAGGCGATGGAAAGGTGAGATCTTTGAAGTACCTCCTGTAGTCCCTGGCACAAACTGGGCTCCTACCCCAAGTTACAGGATTCGGGCCATGCAAAAAGCTTGTAGATACAGTTGATCCTTTCAGAACAGCTGATGTTTTCAGAGGTGGAAATCCGGAACGCGAGGGCTGCATGTGCACACCCAGTGGAGCAGAGGTCCTTTTGACTGTATGAGCTAGGCAGGCAGAAGGAATGCAATTATTCATTTATTAAGCACGCTCCAGTCGATCTCAGCTTTGCAAAAGGAAAAGCTTTGGTTTCCAAGTCTTACTAGTTAAATCCTGCTTTCTAAAAGAAGCTAAAGAAAATGTTTCATTGATCGCTTCTCGCTAAGAGCAAGTGAAAATGTTTCATTGATTTGTTTTCTGAATTCGCTTTTAGATTTAGTGCCCCCAGTCCAGTCCCAAGAAGGAAACGTGACTAAGCTGCTTTTTTTGGCAGTTACTGTTGTACTGGCATAATTTGGGATCAAAGTATCAGTATGAAATACTTTGCAAAATGAATGTTCTTCGACCTTATTGTTAGCTCCACGTTCAAAACTTGAAAAGTACTCATTTTCTGTGCCTTTCTGTGATTTCTTTATATCAAAAATACTTCAACCCTCTGTTCCTCCAAATAATCCTTTATTATTTTTGCATACATGTATTTTGACCTTAATTTTATCTTTCCCTTCTGGTAAACACTTTAAGGTTCTGTTGCTACAAAAATTAAAGAAAAATCCATTTACAATAGCATTTACAGGATAACCATGAACCATGTCCAACTTCTACAGAATGTTAAATAAGTCAAACTACTTTTTTTTTTTTTTTTTTTTTCCTGGAAAAAACCCTGAAGCTGAGACTGGGATTAAACATAAAGCTGGATTTTTGTTCCTGGGTGCCAGTGATAGTTTTGTTTATAATCTGTCTTTGTACATATTTTGCCCAGGATGTGGCTAGCTTTTTAAAAGTTATCACAACTACATGTAGTATGTGATGCCTTATAATATAGTTATCTAATACTGTTCAACCTTGATTAACTGATATTTACTAAAGCCAGAATCTACCCACACATAGCTCCTTGTTAGAAAAAGTATTTTGAAATAAATAGGAACTATGAGGGACTCCGGGATTCCACTTTTTGATTTGACCTATTTTTATATTTTAATATTTTGAATAATTATTGTATAGTTGTTAATGTTTCCTATTCTTAAAAATGAGGGACCGGTGAGATAGCTCAACAGACTAAAGTGCCTGCTTAGGCAAAGTTTAGGCAAGTGCAGGGACCATGATTGAATCCCTGGTACCACATGCGAGCTGAGCTGGCAACAGAGTTGGTGCATGCTAGCGCACACCTGTAATCCCAGCACTGGGGAGGCTGACAACAGGAAGATCATTATGAGTCTGAGCTATATAGTGAGACCCTGTAACAAGCAAATACAATTTTTTAAAAAAGACGTAAAAATCTAGTTGCCCTTAGACTCATTTCAGTTTAATAGGCACTATATAACAGGCAGTATAATATGCTGAAGAACTGCAACATTCATTGTAAATATTCACTGAGAACTTATGGTGCATATTTAGTATTTCTGTATATCCTTTATAGTGAGGATTTCAATTCGTTAGACTCTGGGGAATACAAGAGTGTTTATTATGTACTGTCCCGTCTCCGAAAGTTTATGCCATTGTTTTCTTTGTGTTTTTTGTTTTTAGGGAAAATGATGTTGAAAAGTTATTTTGATTGTATATATGTCTTATGTGTAATGTTTCAATAATAAATAATAGTTGTCTTCAAAATTTGTGTCCTTTGTTTTAAGTCATATCTGACAATGTTTGTGGGCCTTCCAAAACGGATTATTTCTTTAATAATAGAAGAGATTAAGAATTCTAATTCACAACAGAAATTATTTGAGAATCTGCTCATAAAATTGATATCAGATGATGAGGGTTTGGTTTGTTTGTATGTTAAAACAGAAACTATACACAATCTCAAAAAACCCCAAGATGATAAGTATTCTACAGTGGCGGTTATATTGTGCATTGTTATCCTCAGTGTAGTTGCTCAGATTACCAGATAGAAGCACATAAAATTAGTCAAGTCAAAATTTTAATCATTAAAAAAAATTTTGAGCATTAACTACTACTTTGAAAAAAGCAATAGAAGTGCCAGCCAGATAGCTCAGTGGATTAAAATGCTTGCTTAGGCAGACACAGGGGCTGGAGGTTTGATCCCCAGCTTGCCATGACAGCCCTGCCCCTGGGGTATACTGAGACAGAGAATGAGGCTGGTTGTGGTGGTGTTTGCCTGTAATCTTAGCATTTGGGAGGCTGGAAAACAGGATGGGTCACTACAAGTCTGATCTGTGTAGTGAGACCCTGTAAACCCTGAACTAAATACATAAAAAGAAAAAAGAAAAGCTCAATTGAAATTAGTAGTGCAGTCATCCAAGCTATCCTGTGTGTATACATACATGATTTTTCCTCGTTCCTTTTTTTCCTTTCCCTTATCCCAATTATTTATTACTTTTACTCAGTTTATTTGCCATTTACAATATTTGTTGTACCTTTCAGATTTTATTTGCTCTTTCAGATTCTTACCCTAGGGAAACAATATGATGTTTAAACATGTGGGTCTGATTTATTTCATTTATGAGTATAGCCTCAAGATACATCCATTTACCTATAAAACCTCAAGTTTATCTTTATAGCTGAGTAATATTCCATTGTATAAAGTGCTACTTTTTAAAAAATTATTATGAAAGAGAAAAAAAAACAAAAGCAATAGTAAAAAGACAATAAAAAATGATACAGAATTTCAAAACAAGAATAGGAAACAGACAATGTAGTTATATTACATAAAATTATCATTAAATTGCTTACTCAGATCACCAGATATAGGCATGCAAGATTGAACAAACAAACCTTAATTCTTCCCATTTTTGGGGGGAGGGGAGTACTGAGAATCAAACTCAGGAACTTGCACTTGCCAGGCCGTCACTTGAACCACTGAGCTATATTCCTGGTTTAACCATTCCAAATGCCCAATACAAACTTTCATAACTTTTAGTCTTGTGCTTGAGACCATAGAAACGAAGTGTAGTTATATAACAAAACAAATTGTAAATTCAGAGTTTGTATGTAAAGTGTTTCCCCTTGTCAGAGTGGACATACCCCGAGTTCCTCTGGCCAGGCCAATTGCAATTTCAGGTGCTTCATTTCAGGTAGGGTGATGGGCCAGGCACCTGGCTTTCTCTGGCCAAGGTAGCTGCCCAGGGTTCTGAGCATTTCTGTGCAGGTTGCTGGTTACTTGGTTACCCAGTGTTGCAAGTACTTGCTTGTTTTTTGAGACAGGGTCTGTCTATGTATTCCAGGCTGGCCTTGAACTATCCCAGGCTAACTTTGAACTCATAACCATCTTACCTCAGCCACCAGAATGCTAGGTTTGCTAACATGCATTACCACACTCCGATGATGAGCATTTTAAAGTAAGGGTTTTTGACTTCTGAAGAAGAAAGGCAAATCTTTTAAATCATGTATTTTATTATAATGTAAATAAATTTGTGTAGTAAATTAATAGTAATAGAGAACACTTATGGATAAAAATAATGCAGTAGATTTGGGATACCATAAATTAGTTAATTATATATATATATATATATATATATATAATTTCATTTTGTCTCTTATGTGTTTTTTACAATGTAGGTATTGCTCAACACATTTAAGAAATAGGAAAAAAAAAATCAAAGAGGCCAAAGAGAGTTGCCAAAAGTCTTGAATCCAAATAGTAAAACTCCTTCCACCTAAAGCAGACATTATGGGCTCTGAATAGTTTTGACTGAGCTCATGGCCAGTACACCAAGCTGAAAGCTGATATGTTCTCATGAAAATCCCTTTTCTGTCATTAAGTCCTTTTTGCTTTTTTTTTTTTTTTAAAAAAAAAAAAAACAAAAAAAAAACTGTTTCCATTAATAATCTAAGCATTACTGTATTTAACAATGTGAGTAAAGTGGCAAACTGGATGAAGTAGCTCTAGTGTTCATGAAGTTCATAATCTACTGGGTGATAGAAGAAGCACAGTGTGTTCATGTTTCAAGTGCTAAAAAGACAAAGAACATGAGGTTCTAGTGCTATGGAAAGCCTGGCAGGAGAAGGGCTGCTATGAGACTTGGAGGATAAGTCACAGTTCATGAAGTGAAGATGTGAGGTGAAGGTCGTAAGTAAAGGAAAAGCAAGTGAAAAGACAAGATGCAAAAGAGACCCATAGTTCCAGGGCCTGGGAAGTACAGCAGTAATCAGTGTAGACTTATATGTGTATTGGGGACAGTGGCTTTGGTTAAGGAGGAAGTGGTAAGAGATGAGGATAGATATAGAAGTCAAAGATGTTGAGTATATGAATAAGGCTTTTGAGGAAAAGATACAAGAATGTGGGGAACTTTAAGACTACAGGTAGGAAGAGCACCTATTCAGAGACTGTTACAGAAATCCAGGTGAGAAAACAAGCTTGTCTCAGAAAAGATAGTAATATTCCAGATAAGATAGAGTCAGAAAAGCCAAACTATTTGAAAAAGGTATATAGAATATAATTAATAGGTTTCGGTGAAAGTTGGCTGGAAATTTAAAAAAAAAGAAAAAAGAAAAGAAATGTCTGAGCCCCGGCAGGCCCACAGGAAAGGGGTGGGGGCTGCAAGGTGGGAACGGAGGTGTGAGGACCTCACACACACACAAAATAAATAAACAAAATAAAAAATAGAAAAACAATGTCCGAGATCATCAGTTGGAAATTGGGAAAATGCTACTACTATTCACTGAAAAGAGAGGCCTGATACAGATGGTAATTTGAAAGGACGAGTGTGAAGAGGAACATAAGTTCAGTTTCAGTTGTGTTAAATAAAATGTGCCTGTGAAATAGTAGAGTTTTGGCTTGTGGGTCTGACAGTGAGTTTGGAAGTTTGTTACAAATAGAGTTGGAGTTAATTTTGAAAGTCACTGAAAAGATAAAACATTTTATCTTGTGGGATTGGGAGAATAGAAATGTCATGTATGCTGCAAGTTCTTCTGAGGAATAATAGTATTGTTAAATTATGTGACAAAGCTATAACCCATCTCTAGAATGAGAATTTCTTTTTAAAAAATTTATTAGGTACAGAGTCTCACTACACAGCTTGGACCCCTAGGGATCCTCCTGTCTCAGCCTGGATTTGGGTCTTGCACAGCATGCCCAGGGTTCAGGGGCTAGCATGGCATGCAGTAGCAGGGAATGAACTCGGGTCCTTGTGCTTTCCAGGCAGTCACTTAGACTGCTAAACTATCTCCTCTGGCTCCAGAATAAGAATATTGTGTTATATAGAATTACAGTTAGTGGGTGGAAAAGTTGGCTACTATATGAGGACATGCAAAATTTTGGGGGGAGGAGGCACACAAAAAATAGCTTGTTTATGGCAGTGATTGTTAATATGGATTAAATAATCAATAGACCATATGCTTCTAAGTCTAGAAACATAAATATGTTAAAAGTAAGAGGTTGGAAAAAGATATGCCCTTCAAAGTACTAATCCAAAGGAAGATGATATGGCTGTATTAGTTACAGGCCAAGTGGATTTCAGAACAAGGAAAACTATGGGAGGAAAAATATTACATGGTCAATAAGGGGCTAATTAATAAAACATGCACAATAATCATAAATATAAATACGCCTGACACAAAAATGGAAAGAGCCAGAGGTGAAACAGATAAATTTGTAATTTTAGGGATGTCCATGCTGCTTCAGTATCTTTCAAAAGACTGGACAGAAAAATCAGTGGGGGTATATCAACCCTAAATAGGCCTATCAGCCAATTTGGTCTAATAGAATTGTAGAGAGCACTGCATATAAAAATAGCAGAATACAAATCCTTTTCAAGTGAATAGGAAAGATTCACCAAGTTAGATCATGTTCTAGGAATTAAACCTCAATGTATTTATTTATTTATTTATTTATTTATTTATTTATTTTTTCTTTTGAGACAGGGTCTCACTATGCAGTTCAGGCTGGCCTTGAGCTCACTTTTGTAGCCCAGGCTGGTCTCGAACTCACACCGATCCTCCTGCCTCAGCCTCCCGAGTGCTGGGATTACAGGCGTGCGCCACCACGCCCAGCTCTCAATGTATTTAAAGAATTGAAATAATATAAAATATACACTCTGATCACACTGGAATTAAACCACAAATTAATAGTGACTATCTTATCAATTCTGAAATATTTGAAAAGTAATTTGCCTAAATATGAATCAAACAAAAAGGCATAAAGTAACTTAAAAACTATTTTGAATAGGATATCGTGAGTTCAAACCCGAATCCCAGAAAAAAAAAAAAAGGGAGAGAGAGAGAGAGAGAGAGAGAATAGGATGGCATTGACAGTACACCACATTAAAAATGTGTGGAACCAAGTATACTGAAAGTTAGGATTTGTGTGTAGATTTCCCTCAAAGTGTCATGCACTTTCTTTGCTTTTAGATGAGGCTTTTTTCCAAGGCAGCTGAATCTCAAATTTGCAATTGATTAATAGTACAATGCTGGGGTTAAGGTTGCTGGGACTAAGGCTGGGTGACTGCTGCATCAGTCCCCTCACTGGATTGGCGCCACCCTCCTCTCAGCAATCTGGATAAGATAAAAGGAACGGAAAGAGGCTTTTTCCTTCTTCCTCCCTTGCTTGCGTTTGCTGTCTCCCACTACCATGAACATTGCCTCTCTGTCCTGTGTCATGCTCCCTTACAGGCAGCTAATTATGAACTGAAATCTCCACAAGCATGAACTAAATAAACCTTTCCTGTTTTAACTTTGGGTGTTGAGTATTTTGTCTCAGCAATGAGAGAAAAGTAACTGAGACACTGAAACAGTAGATAGACAGTAAATTTAATGCTTAAACTAGAAAATAAAAAGACCTCAGCTTGATGCTGTAATCCCACACTAAACAAAAGGACAAATTGAAGCCCAAGATCAACACAAATGAGAAAATATAAGAGCAGACATTGTGTACATATTAAGCAAGCCTGGCCAACACTGGTAGAGTTGATTTCAGCAGGCAATCTTTTAGTGTATCTTTTAAGGCTACTGGATGCTATGGCTCTTTCTAGGTTATTATATAGTAGCAAGCCTTGAAATACTGAAAAAGCATGCTAATTTTTGGAGTTTATTTTCCTTCAGGGCCAAGGGATGACATGTTAACTACTGGGAACAAACATGTATAGTTTCTTAATTGAATTATCCAAAATGGAAGCATTTAAACCTTTTGGACTTATACCAGTTTTTTGTGTCTGCTTTTTTTTTTTTGTCTTTTTGAGACAGGGTCTTGCTGTGCAGTTGAGGCTGGCCTTGAGCTCACTTTTGTAGCCCAGGCTGGTCTCGAACTCGTACCAATCCTCCTGCCTCAGCCTCCCAAGTGCTGGGATTACAGGCGTGAGCCACCACGCCCGGCTGTGTCTGCTTTTTAAAATAAAGTTCTCATATTTGCATTCTCCATATTTTGGAGAAATTATCTTTTTTAAAAAAGAGCAGACATAAAGTTGAAAGCAAAACCAGAAGTAGTTGCTATAAAACCAAAAGCTGGTATTTGAAAGATAAAATCGATATATGTCTAGCCAGCCTTAACAGGGGAAATGAGAGATAAGACATAAATTTCAATATTGATTGAAAAAGGAAGATTCTTCAGAAAGGGCATGAAAATAGCTGAAGTTACCACAACCTTAGTGGTTGTTCTATTGGAGGGGGTGAGGCAACAAAAGCTGGCCAAGCTGCAGGTGAGACTCAGGCACCCTGGCCACGCACCCTGTCAGGAGGTTCTAGACACAGGGAAGTAGAAATGAGAACAGTATCTTAGCCAGAGTTCTGGATCAGGTTATCACAGTCCTTGTAAAGCTGGCAAACTAAAGAATTAGTGAGTTACCTTGTACAGATGGCAAGATATGAACATCTAAGTGTGAAAGTACCAGAGCAAGATTTAATAGCAATCTTTGGAAAAATAATCCAACAATATATCAATTTCAAGAGAAGGAAGTGAATGTTTGAAGATGATGATCTGGCCAGGGATTTGGCTCAGAGGCACAAGTGCCTGCAAGGCGAGTACAAGGTTTTTCGTATGATCCCTGGTACCAAAAAAAAGAAGATGATCACCTGATGCTGAGTGAGGTAAAGGTGTGTGGAGCCTGGAGTACAGCAGAGCCACTCGAAGGCAGAAGCTAGCATTTGATTAAGTGCTAACTTTATTCTATATTCTTTAAAAATAGAATTGTTTTATAAAAAAGGGGGCATTTCTATAACTCTTACAGATATTAAAATGATAAGGGAATACTAGAGCAATTTTTTATGTCAACAGATTCAATAATTTAGAGCAAAAGGAAAAATTCCTTGAAAGAATTTAAGGACTATATGGACTCAAACCTTTCCACAGGAAATATCTAGTGGCTTTAATGGTCAGTTTTACAAACATTTAAGGAAAATACGACATCAATTATTACCAGCTGGTCAAGAAGTAGAAAGGGAAAAAGCACTTCTCCATATTATGAACCCTGTTTTGCCTTGATACCAAAGCCAAGCAAAGATTTAAGATAGGAAAACCATAGGCCAATATTCTTCATGAGTAGAGGAACAAAAATATTCTAAACAAAATATAATCAACATTCTATATACAGGGGATCCATATTGATGGATTCAGGCAACCATGGATAAAATTATTTTTTAAACATTGCACCCATACTGAACATGTATGAACTTTTTCTTCTTCCTTGTATAATAAAATAGGTATTTACATAGCATTTATATTATACTATATATTTAAAATTATTTAGAAATAAATATGTCCATAAACTTAATTTGTTTTATGATTTGGGGGAAGACGGCCATGTTTATGTTTGTGTTTGTGAGGCGATGGCTGCAACTGTGTTTGTCACCTGATGTGGAGTTTTTGAACATAAGCCAAATTTGTCAAACACTTTTCTTCAAGAACTGAGTTGCTTGAGAATAGAAACATTCATGAGCTGAAGTAGCACTTTATAGAAAAGGATACATATGGTTTATATGCAAATCTCTGCTATTTTACATAAAGAGCTTGAACATATGCAGATTTTCTTTTTTTTATCTGTGGGGTGTCCAAGTCCAGTCCTTCACCGATACCAGGGGAATAAGGATATTAGCAAAGAAAGTCTAGGCTATAAAAAAAAGAAAGAATACATATCATGCCTAATTGGGCTTTTTTGCAGGAATTCAAGGTTGGTTCGGGGTCCAAAATCAATTAATACTATGTGACATATAAACACTAAAAAGAAAAACAAAAGACTTTATAATCATCTCCATGGATTCAGAAAACAATTTTAAACACCTTATACACTTCTAATAAAACTTTTAGAAATCAGGAATAAAAGGAAATCTTCTACCTGATAAAGAACATTTATGAAAAACTTACAGCTAATATCAGCCTCTGAAAAATGAAATGCTTAATATTTTCCCCCTATAGTCATAACAAACAAGGATAGCTTTTACTGTTCCTACTTAACACTATTGAGGAGGTTATAGTTAGTACATTCAGGCAAGAAAAGGAAAAGGGCATATTATTAAAAATTTAAAATAGAATGACTTTATTATACTTACCATGATTGTCTGAAAATTCAAATGATCTGCAAAACACTAGATGAAGAATGCCACTACTGGATTTAGTACCTAAGTAATATCACAGCACAAAGAATGTACAGAAATTAATTATGCATTTCTAAACTAACAGCAGACATTTTTAAATAGAGACAGGGTTTCACTATGTAGCTTAGGGTGGCCTTGAACTTGCAGTTTTCCTCCTGCCTCAGCCTCCTGAATGCTAGGATTATAGGCATGCATCACTATGCCTGGCCTAGAAGTTTTGAATTTTGCATGACTGTATTGGTCAAGGTTTTACTTAGAGGAACAGAACAGATATAATTTAAGGAATAGATATTAACACAAAATATACAATCTATAAGGAATTATAAGATTGGCTTATAATAGTCAGCCACAGAGTCAGATGAGGAAGCATGCAGAGGGTGTCTGCATGGTCTTGACTGAAGAATTCAGTCCTGAGGTCTGCACTTCACTCCAGTGCTCCTTTTAAGTCTCTATCCATGTGCTGATGGGTCTGCGATGGAAGAGTGAAGTGTCTATAATGGATGCTGAAGAGTCTGCGATGGATGGTGAAAGATCGAAGCTGGAGGCTGAAGAGTCTGCACGCTGCAAGCCAGATGATGAAGTCCAGGCTGAATGCAAAAACTGAAGCTTCTCTGATGAAGTGAAGTCTTGACTCCTTCCTCAGCATTTTTTTTTTTTTTTTTTGGTCTTTTTGAGACAGAGTCTCACTACAATTCAGGCTGGCTTTGAGCTCAGTTTTGTAGCCCAGGCTGGTCTTGAACTCTCACCGATCCTCCTGCCTCAGTCTCCCGAGTGCTGGGATTACAGGAGTGCGCCACCACGCCCGGCTCCTCAGCCTTTTAAAAAGTCTCTTTGTTCTTGACAGGCTACAATTTTGTATCTCCTTGAATTTCCAAATATCTGTGTCAAAATTGTGTAACTGCTTATATCACATTGTATGGAAAGTTATTAGAATATCAATGATGGTCAAAAAATATCATTTACAAGCTAAGTCAAAGATATTTGATACTCAGAAAGCCAGTGATGATAAGCCCAGTACCTATGTTATAGAGTAATAGTATCACAAAGCTTTTCTGCTGG
>PVJA010029100.1:0-22500 GCA_004027025.1 Myocastor coypus | reverse complement strand
TAACTCTGATGCCAGTAGACTTATTTATGGTCTTGGCAGGATTAGGCTCTCACTGCCTACCCAGATAAAAGCTGTTCCATCAGGTAGCACCAGCTGCAGAGAGACTGAGGCCACTGGGTATTGTGAAAAGGGATTTTGATCACCTTGAGTTCTAGAGATACAGAGACAGATGGTATCCTTCTCAGCTTTAATTCACATTTTCCCTCTCTGGGTATGAGGAAAAGTCAATGAATATTTAAAACAGAATGACCAAAGATTCTGCCCCCAGATGCTCCAGAAAAGGGAATTTTCATTTTTCAAAAAACTGTGATACTTTAGACAACTTTTCACAAGTATCTCTCACATTTAAGCTATTTTATAAAATTGCAGTGGGTGGAAATTACCCTATAGCCCATATTGGGCTATAAAAATGGCCAGTGAGGGCCAAAGCAGTTTATTAATATAATCTCAAGCTACATAGAAAGGGAACACTTAGAAAAGAGTGAACCTAGGTTTTCTGACTTCAAGATGAGTGCTTTTTCTATCGAGTTACTTCCAAGATGAACCTCCCCTCCCTGGAGAACATTCATACTTCCTGGGTGTCCTGGTTGGCGTTTGGAATGAATGATGCATATGATATTTAAGACATTGGGTGACTGTTGTACAAAGACTCGGTGCCCCTAAGTTGAAGCCATCCGAGGCAGGCGAGGTCACTGACTTCTTCCTGAATCGGGAGGCAGGGTTCTTCTATCATGGGTATTCTTGTTACTCTCCCATCCCTTTTTCTCCCCCTCACACCGTTGTCCCTGTTGTGTTGAGTTGTGTCTCCCGACAAGGTACTTTATAGTCCTAATGATCCTTGTAACTGTGAATAACAACTTATTTGGAAATGGAACCTTTGCAGAGGAAATTGAGTTAAAAATGAGGCGATTCTAGAGTAAGGTCGTGATCCCAGATGTTTAAGAATAGAAAGAACGCCGGGCGTGGTGGCTCACGCCTGTAATCCCAGCACTCGGGAGGTTGAGGCAGGAGGATTGGTGCGAGTTTGAGACCAGCCTGGGCTACAAAAGTGAGCTCAGGACCAGCCTGAACTGCATAACGAGACCCTGTCTCAAAAAGACAAAAAAAAAAAAAAAAAAAAAGAATAGAAAGACAGGAGTCATATATAGGGCAAGTATGATGTGGCCATGAGAGTGAGGGACACCCAGTTTGCTTGGAACACTAGAAGGTACGAAGGGCAAGCAACAGTTGTCTCCCACACTTTAGAGGCAAAGTGGCCTTGCGTCATCTTGACCTCATGCTTAGGACCTCCAGAGCTGTGGGAAATAAATGTGTTATTTTAAGCAACCCAATTTGTAATCCTTTCTTATGGCAGCCCTAAGAAACTCACACAAACCTTCATCCTTTCAGTCCCTGTAATGTCCAGAAGAATATAGACTCCTAGAAAAGAAAATATTCTTCCCAATAGCCAAGCATAGCAAAGCCATTGTTGGGCTTTGAATTAAAGTTCTATTAAAACTTTGTCTATTTTATAGTCCACAGAGACCTATCTAGTTTAGAGGGTGGTGCTTTGAGGAAGAAAAATTAAGGCTTTTTAATTACTTTCCCTCCCGCTGCCTCCATTACCACCCATTCTGTTACTGTATCAATTTCTTTGGTTAAAAAGACTGGATAAATTAAATATTCCCCTTTTTTAAAAAGGCAGAATAACACAGTCGAAAACAGAAAATGAAAGGCATTGCAGCCCCCTATGGATTTTCCTTCAGAGCTGAGGCAGGAAGTTAGTTTGATCACATTTGTGGAATTTCATATGCGTGTGATTGGCCCTGATCAGTCATTCCAGGCCTCAGAAGCCTGGTGTCAGGGCACAGCAGCTCTCAGCCCCCTTGCAGACGCTCCCTTACCAACTCCTTTGCCCGTGACAGGCCAGTTGCGTTTGCTTCCCAGCCCTGCTGCACCGAGTGGAGGAATCGTGTGCTTTCCCACTTTGCACACCTGTATGTTTACCTATAACATGGGATGCAAAAGGCCTCTGGATGCACTCACTAGAAAAGGGTTAGTCCCAAAGGAAACAGCAGCACTGGCAATCACACAAGACCCGGAAGAAGGGACCATCCGTTATCTTGAAGGCCACCAACCTGCTGGGAATGAACTCAGTGCACACAAATAATGCCATAGGCCTAGAGGAGACGCGTTCATAATACTCCACATGCATTCTGGACAGAAAGGATGAATATACAAAATCCTATGCAGGATCAGGTCAAACTCATGACACAGGATTTGTAGATCTGGTAGGAAGCAGCAAGCATCAGCCTGAAAAGCCAGTGGCTTCTCGTTATGTACATAGGCTGACATAGGAAGCATAAGTTTAAAAAGGAAGGGAGGAGGAGAATCTGGAAGAGATCCTGCATACAGATGGAACGTGACAAATGCCTGCTCAAGAGAGTCCAGCTTGAGTGTCTGGCTGTGTGTAGATTATTCACTGAAATGGAGAAGCAAAGCATATGTCAAGGAGAGGTAGTGACCAAAACATGTAGAAGGACAGGGAATGGTGTCAGATCCACACTGAACAACAACATATCTGAAATGCCTTCAGGATATCCAGGTGAAGATGTTGGTAGAGCGCTGGAGCTCTGGTCTTGGCTTGGAGGGGAGAAGTGGGCAGACAGCCTTAGACTCAAGTGTGAGGGTGAAGCTGGTGATGGGAGGGTAAAGACCTAGCAACGAACAAGAGGGTTGGCCTTTCGGAGGAATTGAACAGAAGAAAAGGACACACGAAACAGATGCAGAGGTAGGGGAACCGGAGGACAGCAGAGTCACAAAAGCCAAGAAAGCAAAGAATTGTTTCAATTACAAAAATCATCCTTTGACAATGTCGAAGTTGTGGAGAGAGGAAGCAGAGCAAGACTTTAAGAGTCTCCCCTCAGGCTTTGCGGTCCCATGACACTCAATCAATAGCTGTGAAACTTTCTGGATTTGGTACTTGACACATTTTGATGTGAAAATTTTGTCCCAGTACTAGTTGTGCGGTACTATTGCACAAGCTAGAACTTGTGAATGCCAACAGCCTCTAACTCGCAACTCTTCTCACCTAAAATGGTTTGTTCGGTGCTCCTTGTGCTCTCTGAATGAGCTCATGATGAGTTCTGGAAGCACTACTGTTCCTTCTATATGTTTTGCATTCTTCCTTCTTTTATGTTTCCTACTTCCTTCTTCTTCCTTGTCCCACCTGGTGTAATTTTCCTTCCCTTTCTCTGTCTTCCATAAGCCTGCCAGCTCCATCTGGCACAGCCCAGACTGCACAGCTTCATGTGAGTACCCTGGGCTACGCTGGCCTTTCTTACCCCTTGGAATTTTTTTTTTTTTTTTTTTGATAAAAACTTCTGATAGTGATAGCACTCAGCTCGTATCATCCCATCTTGTCATCTGAGACTATAAATGTAGAAGAGAAGATTTCCAAGTCATCCAAATTCTCCAAGAGGTCAGGATGATGGGAAGGAAGTGAGTTGATTTCAAATCTGGGGCCCCATGAAAATGAAGAGTGGTTCTGAGTGGGGTGGAGTGGGGCCACTCTGAGCATTCATTGGATCATGCTCATCTTCATAAACCCGTGGCCTTTTGTTTCTTTTTAGCTGAATTACATTCCTAGTTTGTAGTTCACCTCCTTTATGGCGGAAGTATAATCTAGGTAAACTGATAAAGCACTCGTCTCTTAGTCTAATTTACCCAACTGGATAGTGGAGATGCTGGATATCACTTTGGTCCTCAGTCAGTCTATATACCTATCTCCCTATCCATCTTGCCTTCCCTCATTCAATGAATACCTACAATTTAATAAGCTCTTTACCTCTGCCTATTATAGGCATCATAACCTATTTCACATAGGTTCAACATGAGCTGAAACATCTATTTGGAAAGGTCTCTTTAATATTTGTTCTATGATTGTATCTTATGTGTGTGAAGTTCCCCTAAACACTGCAGTCAGTCCTAAGGAAGGAGTCTCTCTGGTCTCATGTCTTTCATGATATAGTAGAATGATTTGCTTAGTTTCTGCAAAAATATGCTATGCTTTTCAGAGTTAGTGGAGCTTCTTTTTAGGTACTGTACAGCAGGCATTCACATGCAGGTGTTAATGGATCACATTACATCTGCTAAATTAGACCACCCTGGGAGGTTAGAGACCTCATTTTATTCTCATGTTCTCACTGAAGAATTTATATAGTACCTCTCCATGGGCCTTTGCACCTCTGATGTCACATACTTCCTCATGTCTTACCTGTCTGTTCCTTCATAATCATTCATAAATTGAAAACTTTTGTAGAGTTCAGAGAATTCATATTTTTCCCTTATCATCATCATCCTTATTGTAGAACAGTAATAGCAAACCTTTTAGAGCTCTCAGTGGTATAAGCAGCCCAGCAGCCCTCTGCAGCATGCATGCCCTAGGGTTGCCACCACCGTCCTTGTGTGTTGTGTTGTGCTCAGTCATATTATCAATTAATGTGGGTTAAATTGTAACATTTGCTGAAAAATCCAGGAGCAAACTAGCAGCAGACTCTAGCTCTGCAGCTCCTAATCTAGAGCTTCTCAGCCATTTAGTCCTGTTCTTGTGGAGGACAGAGATATTTCCATCCATGTCTTCATTTAGGAAGTCATATTAATTGGTCTCAGGAAAGGGATGTATCTGAAGAGGCGATAGTTCCTAGGCTGGATTTACTCCAGCTTATAATTCAAAGCTGTGATTTTAACAACTTTGGGCAGGCTTATTTTTTCTTTTCTCAACCTCAGAAAACATATTCAGCAGACATGAGTGAGCTGAGGAATTTTTGTTTTGACAGCTTTGAGACATCTGAGATATCGCATGCAGAGCATTTCTAACCAGCGAGAAAGACATGTGTCCAAAACATACTGTGGAGAAGGGACTGATCAAGAGGGAAGAAAGGAGAGAAAAATCCTCTTAAGATGAAATATTTTGCCAAGAGCAACCTCATATGCAAAATTTTGTCAGAAGAGACCTTAGATTAACAAGAATTTAGTCAGCCCATTTGGATAGATGACTAGAAAAACTTACCATGTGAGAAATATTTAGAAACTGAGTTGTCAGGGTCCACAGATGTCTAATCAAATAGCTTATCTTACAGATGAGGAAACTAAGTCCTAGAGGAACCAGAATTTCCCCCAGGAACAGTGGCAAAATAGAGATTCCAGCCCAGGCCACCTGCTTGGCAGAGCCCACACCTGACCTGTCTGCAGGACAGTCATGCGTGATCGTTCCTGTTTTTTAATACCTGGGTTCATGAAGTATTTTCTCACAGTTTGTTATGATCAGTTGCTTTACTCTCCTCATTACCTGAGTCCCAGTCTCTGCTGTGCTGGCCAAGGACTGTGGGGACAGTCCATTCCTGAGGGGATGAGCCTACTAGCAGGCTCAGTACACAAGCCTCCCCAGTCACCAGGAGAGTTTCTTTAAAACTAGATTCTGAGAGTCACTGAGCTATAGAACTTGGTTTGGGAATCAAAACCAAAGCCTTTAGTTCACCTCTGCGCAACCTATTTGTATCTCTTCTGCAATAGCCACACTCGTAGTGCACCAGCCTTTATCTGAAGGCAAGGCACAGAGCAATGGGGAAAAGACACAACTTAGAATCCAAGCTGTAACTATTGTTATATTTCCTCAGGTATTATTCCATCACCCATAAACAGGCAAGGACTTTGTCTCTGAACATCATTGTTGGGAAGACTCTGAGGACGGATTTAGACATGCTTAGAGCCCAGGTGGTTCACTGGTGCTTTTGAAAGAATGCAATCGGTTACACTGAGAGGCCAGTAGCTTTGATTCTGATGTTATGGCTTTGACCTAGTTTTGTCCCCTAGAACATGAAAACATTTTCGTCTTTAAGTGTGGTACCGTTAATGCAGTCCAATTTCAAAATCCACACAATTAAACTAAATTAAGCAATGGTCAGTTCCTTGCCTGTTTTAGATAATTTTATTCCCTCTGCTCTCAACAAACTTCCTAGCTAAACCTTTACCATCTGTCAAATGGTACTCCAGGGTGAAGTCCAGAAATTGCCTCCTCAATTAGCCTCTAGTTATCCTGAGCAGAAAGACTCTCCTCTGTTATGTGTTCCCGTGGCTTCACTAGGTGTGCCTGTTCTTAGCGTTGGGTTTGGGCAAGTCCATCTCCCGTATTGAACAGGGAGTCCCTGGTTGGTACAGAGTCTATGCTAGGAAAGCGTGGTATCTCCCAGTGTTTAAATACTGTCATTAACAATAAGCTGTATAAGGTGGAACATGTCTGTAATCCCAGCACTCTAGGAAGCTGAGGCAGGAGGATCACAAATTTAAACCCATCCTGGCTGACATAGTGAGACTCTTATCTCCAAATAAAAAAGGCCTGAGTATTTAGCTCAGTATGCAGGCCCTGGGTTCAATCATTAGGATTTTGAAAAAAAAAAAATTATTGCCAGCTAGCAACCCCATGTGCATATAGAGACAGGGGGTAAGGGAAGAAGGTCCGCTTTGCATATTCTGCTGTCTCCCTTCACTCAGATTCCTCTTACTGCCATGGACACCCCATGGCTCAGAACTCTTCTCTAGCATTCTAGCTTCAGCAATCCCAATTGCACAAACTCCATTTAGGTGCATGTATTGAGCAGCGGTACAAAGTGCTCATTTTTGCCATGGCCATTGGAGTTTGCTTTATTTCATTAAATACTTCCATATTTGGCCAAATTATTACACCTGTCTGAGCCTCAGTCTTCCATCTGTAAAATGAGGATTCTGAGCTAGTTTACTTCAGAATGTCTTAGGATTTTAATTACCTTTAATATTCTATCTTCAGATTAAAAACACATCTTATTTTTCTATTGCAATGACTATAAATAAGAGAAATGAAAATTAGGCTTCTCATGCCCATCTCTTTTTAAAATTTTTTATTACTTTTAATAAGAGATAACAACATGAGAGTTTCAAAACATGTTAGTAGCACATTCACAATAGTTGAGACACTGCATACTGTTGTCCTCACAAATGTTATACAGAGCACAGAGTGCAGACATGACACATTTTCTAATCAATATTGGTTCTGAAGGAAAGAAAAAAAAAGAGAAGAAAAAGTTTTCTTCTCTTTGAACTAGGAGGAAGTAGTTGTATACATTGTCCAATGTTTCATACCACCGTGTCCACTTGTACACACACAACAACCCCTCCTGAGGCTGTGTTTATGTAATTGGTCCATCAAAGTGGACTTGGCCCTTCTTTACCACAGCTTGACTGTAAGTGAGTGAAAAGATGTCTTGAATTGGGGGATTGGACTGCAGATGCATTCCAGGGAGCAGGGCGATGGGGAGGAAGCAAATGGATTTCAAATCTGGGGCTCCACGAGAAATGAAGAGTGGTGTGAGGAGGGGTGCAGTGGGGCCACATTAAGCTTTTATTGCTCTGAAGTTAGTGACTACATGCGGATGGTGGCTGATGGATTAATGTAATAGGCGGTCACCTATTGGGTGAAGTGGCCCCTCGAAGTGGTTATACAGAAAGGAGTACCTGCCCTTAACCATCCACACCTGAACTAGAAGTCAGGCCTCTTGGGTTTCTGCTGAGCTCCTGGCTGAGCTACAGCATAGGTTTCGATCACTTGCCCAGGTGGGGCCAATTCACCTTCCCATGGTAGAGATGGAGGCTCAAGAATCACTTTATTCCACCACTTCATTTTGTAGCAGAAGACACTGAAATCTATAAAGGCCAAATGACTTGCACCAAGTCATATCACAGAGGCAGGACTAGAACCAGGCCACCTCATTTGAGGCCCTGCACAAGGAAGCTAACTAGTATGCCACAAAGGAGGGATTGAGCAAGAAGCTCCCATTTGCTTTCATCCATACAATGCAATAAGGTTGGACACAGTCCAGCCCTCACTGCTGGACATCCACCACTCTAAGGTGTCCTCTGCCACCACTGACCCCTGCACTAACTTCAAGAACAGTAAAGGTGACAGCCGTATTAAGTAAGGCCAAGCTGTCTCTGTAGCCTGACACAATGTATATCATTAATTATTCTTCCCCATGGCAATGCTACAGAGTGTCTGTACTTCTATTCCCATTTTGTAGATGAAAAGATTGTGGCATGGGGACATCAAATGATGAACCTTGAGGTACAGTTGCCAATTGGCTGAACCCAGGCTCCAACCTGTGCAGTTTGATCGCAGGCAGGATCTATGGTTTGTGTTATTTCCTGTGCTGCCACCCCAGACACTTGGTGCCCCTATCCCTAACGTTTAGATATAAAACAAGGAAAGAAGAAGGGGCATCTCTTCTAGCCAACATCTCCCTCAGTCCTCCATGGTCAAGGCAGTTCACTTATCCCTAGGTTTCTGCTGATAACTCTGAGGACGGGCAGAGAAAGTGAAGAGTCTGCACCAAAAGACTGGGATCCATAGTAAGAGGATCCATGCATAGATCTGAGCAAGCAGATCCATATTACTCACTTTGTATGAGCATCATAATAGGTATCATCGTCGTCGTCGTCGTCATCACCATCATCATCATCATCATCATCATCATCATCATCATCATCATCATCGATGTTAAAGGTCTCCCTGATGTAGGTCTGTGGAAACCAAGACGTAGATGTTTAACTGACTGGCCCCCAGCACAAGGGTGGTGGGCCCAGAGCCAGGAAGCTGTCCAGTTCTGTCGCAATCTTTCACCTTTGCTCCTGGCTGAATGCTGTCTCTCATTTTAACTTCTGGCCTGCAAACAGACCTGCTCAATGGCAGGGAGCTCCCAGAAGCCATCAAAATGCAGTTTTCATCAGCAGATGAGTACGTCTAGGAAGAGAGAACCCAGAAAGCTTTACTGGAGATCATTTGAACCCTCTCGTTGCTGGGAGACATTTGAAACCTAGATGTAAAGGTTGTTGCTGGGCTATTCCAGAAAGAAATGGAATCTGAATTTTTCTAACTGTTGAAGTTATTGCTTCATTTGCAACCCTAAGCTTAAATAATGATAATAATAGTAATAGCCACAGGGATAGGAACTAGAGCTTAGGGCTGATTCTGCAGCCTATCCACTGTGTACCTTTCAGCAAGCCCTATCCTGTCTCTAACCTCAGTCTTTTCATCTCATGGTGTACAGTGTCCCTTATGACTATGATGTTCTGAAGTTCTGACAAACCCCTTGAGAAAAGGAGACCCTGGCCTGTGATTCAGTATTGTTGAGATATTCCCTTAGGCAGGGTATAGTCCTAAATGCATGAGAATTTTTTGAAAATACTGGCTTCTCCTGTTGTGATTAATGAACTGTAACTTCAAATACAGATGCCTCTAAAGGCCACCTGTAAGAAAATTGCCACATGGGCCTGGCACTCCATGTGATTCTAGAGTCCACAAAGTAGGCTTGTCAGGAATATGCTGGCATTTGTGTAGGTCACCAAACAAGTCCCTGGAGTTGTATGTGCCAGTACACTGAGCCTGACAAAACGAGAGCTGGTTGTTCAGTGACTGTGACATTCACCCTGTCTCAGGCCTGGGGCTCCCCGGAGAAGTGGCACTTGGAAAGTCTCAGCCAACAGAAATACACTCTACACCATGTGCTACAGACTCTGGCCTGACTCAGGATGGATCTTTTCCTTGGCGTGGGTCTTGGATTTTTTTTTTTTTTTTTTTTTCCTATCTAGTGGAGTAGTTGACCTTAATATCACTGCAAGTTCTAACAGCCTCTGACTCTGGAAATATCAGCTAAGGGTGCCATCCTTTCCAAGGGACAACAAGTACTTAAAGAAGTGAGCCTCTAGCATCCCCTCCTTCAGACTGGCAAGTGGAGTATGCCACATAAGTCCAGTTCTCATGGCAAACACAAAGCTGTGATAAATATGCAAATTCTGCATCAGCCAATGCCAATGGAGAGTTGTTTCGGTCCACATGCTCCTTCAGCAATTCTGAGGTGTCAGTGTTGTCACTGACATTATACAGCATCCAGCCAGGCTCTGTGTCATAGTCACTGAGCCACCAGCTCTGACTTCCCCAGTCTTGACAAAGCTGACAAATGACAGGAGTCAAATCTCAAACCTTGTGCTCTATTCCTGTGAAACGACTACGGTGATACTTAATACATATTAATGAATAAGAAATACGAGTACAGAAATACAGGACTACCTTAGTTCATAAACTCAGTGCTCTCCATAATTCTGGTCACAAACCGAACTGGACAAGAATCAAATTTCCCCACATGATCAACATTGAACCAAATTATTGAGTGTGACTCAGTTCCCATTGGGTCCAGTTTGGGAGACTCGTGGAAAGAACTGAGTTTGTTAACTGAGGTACCGCTGTACAGGAAAAGATTATCGGACTTGCTGGGGCCACAGAACTCAATCACTGAACAAATGAAGACAGTCGGACACAAGTTTGGGCTGCCTGCATGCCAGCAGTCGAATATTTTGTCTAAATAACTACAAATAAGGTGCCAAATAAGCAGTTTTAGTGAGAACATAGCCTCAACACAAAGCTACAATCATATGCCCAGATTTTAAACTAGTAGCAAGCCTGATCATTTTTATACATACAGATCTGACAATTCAGTTTAATGGCTCTTGTGGGCTCCTTCTGAACAACATTATCTTACGGCCATAGAAATCTTACCCAGTTCACCCTCACTATTCTCATTGGAATCACTTATCTAACTGAGAAGACATTGCAGGTACCTCAATGATGCAAGGAAAGCTGGCTATGAGCATTGAGCCCCAGGCTTCCCTGCATGTGGCTGCGGCTGCCTGAGTGATACGTTTTGGGGGACTGGGACTTGATCGTGACAGTGTACCTTCTGACTGAGTCTTCATCCAGAACATCCTGGGTCTGGCTCTGCAGCGATGGTACCAGGGCCTTCAGAGACAGCCACAATGCCCTGAATCTTGCCCTGCTTCCACCTTGGGGCTGCTTGTTCTTCAAATCTTGACTCCTGTTCATGTTTGCACATCTGAATGAGGGAAGCTGTTCCTCCTGCCTTTTCAGATCACTATCTCCTGTTTGTGAACAGGAGAACCTACGTGTGTGTGTGTGTGTGTGTGTGTGTGTGTGTGTGTGTGTGTGTGTGTAACTGAGAATCAAATCTGGAGCCTCAAATATTGTTAAGTGAGTGGCTTGCCACTAAAATAACTCCAAATTCTGTTTTTAAGATTCAGACATCAAGGGCTCGGAAATCATAGGGAACAGCCCATCACAGAAAACCCATTAAGTCACTTCCCGGCTGGATGACCTCACATGTGATGTCATCCCTCTGAATCCCAAGGTCTTCATATGATAAATGGGGATAAGAATCCCATACATGTCATAGAGATCAAGGAAGAGAAATGGCACAAATGGCCTGGCATCACAGCTGACCCCAGGGAGCCCCCAGTAAAAGTTGCTGATTCTGAATGCAGTTCTCTGGCCATCCTGTGATCACCTGGAATGTGCATGGCTGATCCTGAGCTATCTCAAAAACTAAAAGCTGCTGCTTCTCCCCTTGAAATTGACTCAAGCTCAACTGACTTGTGCCAAGTCTCAGAGTTCTCAGGTTATGGATAAAAATACACACAGGACCACTTGGAGAGCCTCTGGCCCATCTAGAGACAAAGGATTGTTGGATTTTCTAAGTCCACCCAAGGGGAGACTTGTGTGCCCAGAGTACATCACATCTCTCTGTTCCCTCCCTGTCGTGTGTGGACAAAGTCTGGAACTCGTGTGATTTCTTGTGTGTCTGAGCCTGTTACACAGCTCTGACGGGGAAGCCTCTGTCATGGAAAGCTGACACTGGCTTCAGAGGTGTGCCCTCTGGCATGGATGCTTTGGCCTGAGTGACCTCACACATTCCTGGAGACCAGGTTTCCTCTCCAAGTTCTGAGTATCCCATGTGGGGGCTCATTACCGCCTCCTCCACAGCCAAGAGACTGATAAGGAGGCAACGCATCTGTTTGGGCAGGTTGCCACAGAGTGTCTCTCGTCAGTGTCCACAACATCCTCCTGAATGGCTGCTACACACTAAAGCAATAGCTTGTGCTACACGTTAATACATTCAGATTGTGTGAGGCATACTGAGGAAAGCTGTAGGATCTAGGTATATACTGCTGAGATTCTCTCTCTCTCTCTCTCTCTCTCTCTCTCTCTCTCTCTCTCTCTTTCTCTCTCTTTCTCTCCTTCCCTCTGGGGTATGTGTGTGTTGCTCTGTCTGTCTGTTGTCTGTGTGTCTCTGTTTCTGTCTCCTACTCTCTTTCACTCATCATAAAGCAATCATCTATAACTTGTCTGACTTGGTTCTTTTGATTCTTTAAGAATCTGGAGGGGAACTTCGACTGTGATGTATGTTCAGCCTCCTATAATGGGATATTTGGCTCCCAACATGGCCAGCCCTTGCTCAGGGATGGCAGCTTCCCAGTGGAGGCAGAAAGAGTGAAAGTGACTATGTCAGCCCTTCAGGAGCTTATGAGTCTCTGACCTCCAGGGACAGAAAGCACCCCATGGAGTGAGTGCTTTTTTCCTCTCAGTTTTCAAATATAAAAAAATTAGGTATAGAGAAGGGAATAGACCTGCAGGTCCATTAGCTTCTGGATGCAGGACTGAAAACTTTCCTGCCTTACTAAAGCCTGTTCCCCTTACTGCATTTGGCACTTCTCTCAGTAGGCAGATCATTTCCAGAAGGATCCATTAAGTTATATATTTACCATTGCGGAACTGAGAAGAAGGGCAGTAGTGGTGGTCTCAAATTTATCATCATCAGCTTTTCAGAAATCTCTCCTCTCCTTTCCTCTCCTCTCCTCTCCTCTCCTCTCCTCTCCTCTCCTCTCCTCTCCTCTCCTCTCCCTTCCTCTCCTCTCCTCTCCCCTCCCCTCCCCTCCCTTCCCCTCCCATCCCCTCTTCTCCTCTCCTCTCCTCTCTTTTCTCCTTCCTTTCTTCCTTCTTTCTTTCCTTTCTCCCTCATTCCCTTCCTTCTTTTTACATTTATATTGATATAAATAATTTTCTTTAGATAATTATTGTTTCTTAATGGACCAAAGTAGATATATACAGTAAGACTGAAATTTCTAGATCCTTCTGAAGGTCACAGCCAAATTGCAAATAGGCCTGATACAGAGGAAATAAAGAAGCTATGGAGAGTTGGTATGCTTTGCATCTGAGAATATCTAAAATAAAGCTATTCACAAGATTTTTATTCATTGTTTGATTTATTCTTTGGCTCCGAATTGAGATTTTCAAGCTATGGAAGAATGATGAAGAACATTGAATCTACAGAACGATACAGTCTTAGGTCTCATTCTGCCTCTGTGTTAGAGGACTGCTTTGATCTTTGGGCACTTTCTGAGAAGAAAACATCATCCACTTCTTAGTGCCGACTGGCAGCCAGCCAGAGGAGCAGGCTCAGTGAAGAGCATCTCCCATTTCTGCTCTTGGGTATCCCTTGCCTCTGCATAAGGGTGTGTAAGACTGAGCACTTCACTGCAGCCCTCCATCCCTAGGGGAAACAAATTCTACAGCACCTACTGCATAGGCCCCTCATCAAAAGAGAGCTAGGGAGAGGGACTCAAGATGCACCCCAGATCTAGAACCTCTTGGAAATATCTTATATGTCCACCAACTTAATGATGATTTTAACATTTTCTCAGAATGAAGTTACCATTTTAACATATAAAAACAAGTAAAAATTGGTGATACAAACAATCCCAAAAGAAAAATAGATGAACAGTGTATAAATTTAAGGCAATTTAAGAAAATGCTGTATCAAAATACATATATACATGCACACATGCATATACACATAAATACATAGTTACATGCACACATAAAGGCTAAGGATATGTAACTCAATACAGAGTCCCTGAGTTGATCCTATATTGTCACAAGAAAAAAAGTTAAGCATAGTTTGCAGATCGTCCTCAAGAGGCAGCACAGGTTAGTGGGCTATTTCATGGCCATTAACATGGCATATGATATGCTCCCTGAAATGAGATTGAGGATTAAATTGCATGTGTTTACTTATTTTAATACAGTTTTCCAGATAATCTGTAATATAACTGTAGCATTTTGTATATCCAACAGTAATATACAAATTGTCCATCTCCCTCTAATAAAAACTGTTTTTACTCTTTAACATTCAGAAATTTTACGAGTTCAAAGTGATAACTAAAAAATCCAAAGTGATAACTAATGCTAATCAGCATAGTATGATTTACAACTAAATGGTTTATAACAAATTAAAATCAAAATATAGCAAAGCCTAATCCAGGTTCAACCAAATGAGCTATAATGCTAACCTCATTCTTTTTTAAAGTGAGAGTACAGATTGGACCCTTCCAGAGAGGATACCTTGGAGCAAGACTTATGGAAAACAAACTCATTTGGTAACCTTGGCAGTCATATCACTTGTGTCATTAGGCAAGGTCTGACCACACACAGATGGATGTCACACTCCGTGAGTTCAAAGATCCAGGAACTGGGGGCACGTGACATGGGCACTGCCCATGTGTCCAGTGGTGCACAGTGGCCAGGCAGTGCCCGAGTGGTTTCTGTCCTCAGGAGAGCTTTTGCGGGAGGTGAGCTGTCAAGATACAAGACAGGTGCAGAAGGTGAAGCATGCGGAATTGAGAAAGGTGTTCATAGCTGTTAGTGTGGTAGAAGAGTCCCTGATAGGGCTTGGGCTCTCTCTCTCTCTCTCTCTCTCTCTCTCTCTGCTATCTTTTCACATGATCTTTTACCCACATTGTCCATCTTTATTGGCTATTCCCAAATGAGCCTTATGTAAGGCTACACCTTTCCTTTGAGAGTCATTTTGATGTCACCAAATACAAAGTGTAGGGTGAGTTTTCTCCTTTCATTCTGCTGTCACAACCAGGTGTTTGGCAAGCAAGGTCAGACTCCTGCACATCAACTGCATATGGAGTTGCAACATCTCGCTACAGAATCTCCTGGGCCAATGACATACACAGCTATCCGTGGCATGTCAACTAAAACAAGGCAAGAGCTATAATTTCAGCTGGCCATTATAAAGGTGAATTGTCCGAATCATGAAAGGGCGAGTGGTATTAACCTTAGGACCAGAAGGATGGCAGCTCCCAGAGAGCATCTAGGAACATAAATCTCTACTGGCTGAGAAGCAGAAAGATACTTAATGGAAGTGTAATTGAATGATTTTTTCCTCTTTCTTTAAGTTTAGATAGTTTGGCTGATGTCACTGGGAATTTTCTTAGCTCCTACTCCCAGGCAGGGCCAGTGGCCTGTGCAAGATTAAAGGCCCATCAGTGAGTGGCCGTCTGCTCTAGACTCAGCCACACTTCTCTGCTGCATTCTGAAATTCCCCAAACCACACTCGTCTTGGAGGTGGACGAAGTGGTGGCCCCAGAAGCAGCTGTTTAAAAGCACAAATGCTAATTAGGGGTTAGCACCCATTAGTACTGCGCTACCACGCAGATTGATTTATCAAATTAGCTAAAACCCCTTTGAAAGCAAGAACTTTGGAACCTTAATAAAGTGCAATGAAGAAGCAACTTTAGAAAACATCTGGTCTACATCTTTTGTTTGAGGAACTTGAGGCCAAGAAAGGTTAAGTGACTGACTGAAGGTCACCAAAAAATCATTGGCAGAGCTGGAGCAGAGCCCAGTTTTTGCTAGGTGGCTTTGCTTCCCAAGTCATCTCAGCTGTAAACATTTTGTTTCATAGTTGAGCAAAATTAAATTTACACATGAGAAGGGATGAGCCGAGTCTGGAGCCAAACCAAATTTCCCATGTTCCTTATCCAATATTCTGCCCATTATCACATTGTGTCTGTTGATGCTGCCCTACAGTGGGGCAGAAGGATGAACCAGGAGATGGCAGAATGAGCTGCACTTTGTCTTCCGCTCGTCCATCTGTAAGCTTTGAGAGTCTGCCATGTGCTACTTCTGGGTAGCAGAAACTAAGGGGGGTCAAAGAGAAGCTGAGTTGTATACCCCCAATTCGGGCAAATGTGGAATAATTGAGCCACAGATGATCAACTCCCCCTAAGAAAGGCACGGAAACGTCATACATGTCCCAAAGCATGGTGTCTTTCAGCCCCCCAAACCCTGCGACCTTCTGCGGTCCTTCTCCAAGAAAGTAAGCCTTGAGTTACTCCCATAATGTTGGCCTTCTTCACAGGCAGGGAGGTTGTAGGGTGCATAGAGGGCAGGTAGAGCAGGGCTTTGTGCATCGCTTGCATTCTTTGTTTTACCTATTTCTTAGTCAGATGGGGCAGAACTTGGTTCAGACCTCTCCTGAGCACCAACCGTTTATAAATAATGATGTTTTGCCACCAGTTCTGGAAAACTGCAGAAGTGCTATTATCGTCCTTGACGTACAGATGGCAAAATTGATGGCCAAAGAGCTTACTTTTTCAGAGCCAGACTTAGAGTGAAATCTAACTAGTTGTATAGTGGAACCTCATCACGTGACCTCCAAGCCCTCTCCATTATAACCAGGCAGTCCCCCAGGACACAGAGCTTCTCACTGTCCCATCTGTTAGCTCTTTGGTTTATAACCTTCTCTGAGGACACTTCATTTTCTCTTTGTGCCCTTTGTTTCCCTATAGATCCTGATCACCCTTGGAATTGACAACTCACATCCCCTAGACAGGTTGAAAGTTGTGAATAAGATAAAGGTCAACTTTCTGGAGTAAAGGGGCCATATGTGAAAACTTTCTATTCCGCTAACCCTTAGCTGTCATTGCAGGTTTAGAGTGCAGCTTTGACTTCCCCTGTGAGCTGGAATATTCTCCTCCACTGCACGACCTTGGGAACCAGAGCTGGTCCTGGCGCCGTGTACCTGCTGAGGAGGCCTCCCAGATGGACTTGTTGGGTGGACCGGAAGCAGAACATTCTAAGGAGATGCCCAGAGGTAAGGATAGAGGCTGTCGGAACAGGTGTCAGATGGGCTAACGCTAGGCTGTGATGCCCTTTTCCTGTCTGAAACACTGAAGCTTTTCTATGTTTCTGTCCTGTTTCCTTTGAAATCTCTTTTTAATATATGTGTCTCCCCACACCTTTCTTGAGCTGTGCAAGGATGGGAACTATGTACGTCTAATGACAAAGTCAACCCAACCCTTCCCTCTTTTGCTAAGTAATAGACAGGATTTCATAACTCTCTTCCGTGCAGGTTTTCCCAAGGTAAGACAGAGAAAAACATGCTTATCTCTGTCAATTTGCCATGGGCTGGCCAAATAAAGTACAAGGTACCTGGCACAATTTAAATTTAAGATGAACGACAAATGATTTTTAATGTAAACATGTCTCATACAACTGTGAGAATATACTAAAAACCATACCATTTATCCTGAAAATTTCAAATGAGATTGAGTGTCCTACATTTTTGTTTTCTAAATCTAGCACTCTTGAAGGGCAAAGCAGAATTACATTCAAGTTTGTTTCAAAGCTCCTCATGAATATTTAGGCCTCACGTTTGCTTTACGTGATGCTCTCGATAGTTCTGGGCTGTTTCTGAACATCCCCTTCTGAGTTAGTCAAAGTTTGAACAAGGTGGGCCCAGAATGAACTTGTTGTAGATTTGTGGAGGTTTTAGAAAGTGATGTAGATACACCAAGCAGACCAGTTTTCAGGTCTCTCCAATCCGCACTTTAGAGATTCCAAAAATCCTGCCAAGTCTAATTTCATAGCCTGTGTTTCTTTTCAGGAGAAGGAGGAGATATCTATTTGAGGTGGTACTGAGCATATCAGACAGTCAGAGTGGTACTTATAGTTTACAGAGCATTTCTATGTATGCTGCCACATTGGTTTGTGTTTTTGTGATAGAAAAAGAACACCAGAGGAACATAGGCCTCAGAGGAGGGAACTGAGCAAACTAAAACCAAGCTGAGCATTCTCCTGGGTCCGAGAGAAAATGTTTGTTGTGATGAGTCCTAGATAAGGGAACTTTCCACCCCGTCATATTTCTGTCTTTGTCATGAGAACCACAGCCAGAGCCTGCTCTGTGGCCAAGTACTGAAGGGTGATTATCTCAAGCTTGTGAGACTCAAGAGCTTAACAGAAACAGGGCTCAGGTAAGCTGATGGAAGTGACATGAAAGTAATTAATTCTCTCAGATTTATGTTATATATCAGCCTTGAACTCTGTCACATCAACAGAACTATGAGACACCTTTTCCTTCCCTTTCATTCTCCTGAGCTGACCTTGTCTGGCTTTAGGACTTGCTTAAGATTGCCTGCTGTTGATTTATACTTTCAGTGACTTTTATTGGGGTGTTGAGATGTAAGTGAGAACCCAATAATGCATCCAAATCTCATGAAAACATTACAGAAAATATTGGGCCCCGTAACTTAAAGTTTTGGTTGACCAAATGGAGCCTAAGAATATGCATATCTTAAAATTATATCATGAAATCTAACATGTGCAAACCCATAAATATAACGTGTATATAAGTTAAAGATCACACTAAAACTACTATCTCCATTCTTCTCACTAAATATAAAAGTCTGAATACTCGCAGTCCCTTTGTCCTCCACCTAGATCACAGATTTCTCTCCTTCCTCAGAGGGAGCCACTGTTCTGCACTTTGTGTTAGTGATGTATTTTCCCCTCACTGATGCCTCACTGCCTAGGTTTGTAGTTCCAAACATCCTGTTGATTAGCTTTTCACATTTGGAACTTATTGATGTCAATGGAATCACACTGTTCTTTTTTGATTTTTCTCTTGTGGGACACAGTTTATTGTTTTGATACCATACTGAATCCACTGTATGAAAAGCGCTACGATTTCCTTTCCTGTATTGGCCATTTGAGTTGCGTCCTGGTTTTTACAGTGGCAAAGAATACTACTGTAAGGGGTTTTACACATGTCCCTTGGTATGCATGTCTCAGAGTTGGTCAGAAAGAGGAATTACTGAGGGGAAGGGATTGTTCACTCCCCATTTCATTAGATACTCTCCACCACTTGTCTTCCAGAATGAAAAAATTCATATTATACTTTCTCATCGTTGATGTTTTAGTGTTCCTTCCCAAGACTTTATGTTCAGTTGGTGATATCGTCAGAACTTCGTCATTTTTGTCAACCAGTTAGAAAAAAACAGTGTCTTATTGCCATTTTAATTACCACAAGAGTTTTAAAAATACATTTTTATAAGTCACCCAAGTGACTGATGACAAGAACTTTCTTCCATATTTGCTTTCATCCAACCAGCCCCAGAAACATCTGTGAATTTGTTTGCTTATTTATTTATTTATTTATTTATTTATTTATTTATTGGGTTGCTGCAAGGTCACACTATACAGCTCATCTCATGGTGATCCCCCTGTTTTTAGCCTCCCCAGTGCTGGGATTACAGGCATGTACACTATGCCCGGACTCTGCAGCTCATCTCACCCTGCGGGCAGGGCTGGCTCAGCATGTGGTGCAGGGATGGAATCGCCATCCCTGTGAGCGCCTAAGCTTGCCCAAGCAGGCGCTTTAGTCTGCTGAGCTATCTTGTCAGCCCCTCTGAATTTGAAATCTAACCTCTAGAAACATATTTTTACTCATTGTACATTTTTAATGATTTTATATCCTAAGGTTTAATTGTGATAGCAATTCAGTGAGATCAAGAGAGAGAAAGAGAGAAGTAACATGTGTATTTTTGGGGGAATTATGCAGACCTTATGGAATCAAGCGTTATAAATTTGACAGTTGATCCTTTTAAAAATTTTAAACAGTTCCAGTGCATTGTGCATTGTCACTTTCTAGCCTGTTTCATTTTCTACCTTGTGATCTGTGACATATGTGTGTCACACTGAGCACTGTGAGAAAATAGGAAGAAGGAGAGGAAGAGAGGGAGGTAAAAATAAATCTTCATTTCTCAGTGCTTTCTGTCTTTCTTTCTTTGTTTCTTTCTTTTTTTCTTTATTTCTTTCTGTCTTTCTTTCTTCCTTCCTTCCTTCCTTCCTTCCTTCCTTCCTTCCTTCTTTCCTTCCTTGGTGCCAGGGATCAAACATAGGACCTCACACTTGCTACCCAGGCACAATGCCACTAACCTATCTTCCTGGTCCTACTTCTCAGTGTTTCTCATGTGGAAATATATTGATACCATTGTGATTTTGTGAGGTTCAATGCCATGAATCAGTACACACACACACAATATGCAAACCTTTCTTCATTAGATGAGTGAGTCAGGATCGGAATATCAATTTTAAGTCAATGCTATCAACTTTCATCTCTCTGAAAGGTGTCACTTCTATCATCAGGTAGTAGGTAGTATCCCTGCCAACAGGGATGTAAATAGTCATAGCAAAACCCCTCAGGACACAACAGTCTTATTTATGAAGCACTTCAGTGACCAAGCACATCTCAACATAACTAGAAGGAATTACCTGCTGTCAGAAACATATGCTTATTTTTTGTGGAAACTAATGACAGATACGTACTCAAAAAAACATTGACCAGTCATGGAAACAAAGCCATCTGCTTTCCAACCACTTCAGGGACTGCTTCTACCATGACACGAAGAGGTGTCCAGGACTTCCAATAATGGGTCTGCCAATTCTTTTGAATCAATTCATCACATTACTACTTATTTACTAAAGTAGTATCATTCCTCATTAAGCAGGCTGGTCTTATAATGCCCCTTGCTTTTCCATCAAACAAAGGAGGGGCTGCAAGTGACAAAGTCTTGCCCTGTCTGTACAGTGACAAGACAAGGACTCACATCCTAACCCTAATACCAACCTTTAGAATTGAGATTTTTCTGTGATTAGCAAAAACTATAGATGGCTCAGTGGTCTAAAGCACCTGCGGAGAAAACTTAAGGCCAGCGTTTCAACCGCTCCTTGATCCCTGGCACCACATGCTGCACACCCCCACCTCAGGGCGGGCTGAGCCAGCCATAACACAAACAAATAAATGAGGTTTAAGAGAAATAAATAAAAAATATTTTTAAAAAATTATGCTTATGATGGAGATGAGGAGCAGTGATGGGGTGCTCTTCAGGACGCTAGAATTGCTGTTTTATTGCTCTTTCGCTGAACATTTATTGGTTGAATAGTATATGGATTACCACAGTATTTCCTGTCATGGGACAAAGAAAGGTCAGAAAAAGGCAGAAGCTGAGACTAGTAAGGCACATATAATTCAGAGCAGCAAGATGACAAAAAAAATGACCATTGTAATGAATTTTCTAAACTAATAAAATCTTGAGGAATCATCAGGTCGAGACATTTGGTGACTTTTTACACAGTGCCATGGACATGCTCAGTGTGTACTACTTCCTATGTTTCAGAATATTGTCCAGAGGACATATTTTTCTTCTTCTGGCAAGTCAAGGTTTTGCACTCTTGCATGAACTTTAGCTTAAAAATGGAAAATACATTATCAGTCCCTCCTCAAAGCTGCTTACTCTTATGCATACACACGAAGCATGGAGTTAGACTCAGTTGGGATGACCTTTGCAGTCTTTAACTCAGTTCTTTCAGAGTGTCGAGACTCGGATTTTGCCTTGATTTATTTTGTGGGGGAGGCCCTCGGTGGGGCATGGCTACTGAGACACTACTGTTCACAAAGATGGTTTAGTTTTCACAAGGTTGAGAAGCACTCTCCTGGAGCCCAGGAACAACTAAGAAGCCCTCAGCACATGCCCAGATCACTCGGTGCCACAATGGGGCCTTTCAATCCACTGCTGCAGCACTCTTGTGTGACAGTTGTCTATGGTTGCCATAGGACATTCATGGAAACTGAGTGGCTTAAAATACCCAGGAACATATTTTCATATTTTTTCCCAGTTGTACAAGCCAAGTTGTTTGAAGACAAGGTATGTGCGGAACTGATTCCCTCAGAATGAGAAGCTGTAAATGAAAATTCATCCCATGTCTCTCTCCTAGAATCTTGTGGTTGCTAGCAATTCTTCATGTTCCTTAGCTTATAGATGCATCACCGTAACTTCTGCCATAATTGCCACAAGGTTTTCCTCTTGTAGCCGTATCTCAGATCTGCCTGATTTAGAGAACCTCATCTTAAATTCAGCATGATTTTGTCTTAGTAACCTCAACTACAGCTGCACAAATCTTATTCCAGTAAGGTCATCTATACGGGTGCCAGGAGTGGGGAGTTGGACAAATCACTACACCTTGATATTTTCCCACTGCATCTGGGTTGGCATATGGATCCCACATGTTTCTCAGACCCTTCAGTAGTTCTTAGACCCATCAAGAGTCTGTAGCTAGGCAGAGAAGCCCAGATCAACACCTGCATTTTTTATCCTTCATCCAACTCTTTCCACAAGCGTTTGACATGTTCTTCAAAAAGCCTGTCTGAACACTTCTCAAACAGACCCTGTCATGATTTGTGTTTGGATGTTCCCCCATAGGCTCATGTGGTCATGGAGGGCAGGCTTTTCAGAGGTGGTTGAATCAAGTTTGTGACTGATTCATGGTCCAGTACTGGGATTAAGGACATAGTTTTTACATCCACTCTAGGGTGGGTAGCCTGCATACAATATAAGGAACAGAAAGAGGGTTGTCCTTTCTCTCTCTCTCTCTCTCTCTCTCTCTCTCTCTCTCTC
>PVJA010029099.1:0-26857 GCA_004027025.1 Myocastor coypus | reverse complement strand
ATTTCTGAAAGGATTAGAGGTAACCTATTTAAAGCACTCCTGGATCTCAGCGTGTTTAGCTGTGCAGAAGCTCAGATTTGAGCACAGCTAACAGCTGAGCCAGGAGGGATGCGTGAATGAAAACATAGGGCCCGAGACCAGAGCACAGGGGCTGAACCCTGGCCAGGAAGGACTACAAGGAGACCAAGTGCACCAGACAGGAGCTGACCCACGCTGCTTCCCAGGAATGTCATCACCAGTCGTGCACCTCCAGGGTGGAAATAGGGACAGGTGGTGGCCCCATTAAGGAGCAATGTCATGGGTTCATGATCTAAGAAGTCAGACCACAGCATGCATTTCAAAGAGTTGGTGATTGTTTTAATTTTTTTTTGTCATGTCTTAAAATTTTTAAGAGGGGCTGGTGAGATGGCTCAGCAGTCTAAAGTGCCTGCTTAGGCAAGCTTAGGCAACCACAGGGACCATGGTTTGATTCCTGATACCACATGCTGCACCAGCCCCACCCCCAGGGCAGGCTGAGCTGGCCATAATATAAAAATAAATAAATAAGTAAAAATTTTAAGCATTTTTAACAGAAGGGCCAGGTTTTGTTGTGGTTTAGTTTTTTTTTTGTTTGTTTGTTTTTAGTTTGGGTTTGGTTTTTTATTTTTGCTTTTGTTTTTTCTTTTTGAGACAGCGTCCCACTATGCAGTTCAGACTGACCTTGAGCTCACTTTTGTAGCCCAGACTGGTCTGGAACTCACACTGATTCTCCTGCCTCAGCCTCCCAAGTGCTGGAATTACAGGTGTGAGCCAGCACACCTGGCCTGGTTTGGGCTTTTTGTACTGGGAATTGAACTAAGAACCTAGAGTTTGCCAGGAAGGTATGCTGCTGACACCAATTAAAAAAAAAAAAAAAAAATTAGGACAGGATCTTCAGAGTACACAGGGTCTCACTACATAGATCGGACTCAAACTGATTCTCCCATTTTCAGCCTCCCAAGTGCTGGGATTACAGGTGTGTGCTACCACATCTGGTTTTTGTGCCTGGCACAACACATAGAATACAGTACAGGGGATCAAACCTGGTCCTTGCGCTTGCTAGGTGGGCACTTAGATGACTGAGCTATCTCCCCAGGCCAGCAGGTGTTTGTTAAAGGAGTGATGTCCCCCAGGACCTATAGAGAGGTAAATCTCAGAACAATTTGACCAGGAAAACTTTTCTAGGAAGACAGCAGAAATTCTGGGCATCTAGGTTGGAGCAGGAAGGCAGGGCTGTTTCCTCGGGTCCAGCAACTGTTACAGGCAGGGACCCTGCAGACCCTGTCATGGCTTCCTGTTTGCTATTCATGAGTTTCCTTCCTGCTGACGGCTGCACAGTCATGGCACTACACTCTGTATGTCTGTACCCCACAGTACAGGGTGGAGTGAGGCATATGCTTCCTTCAGCCTGAACTCGCTTTTGCTGAAGAGTTCAGGATGCCCAGGAGCCCTGAGAATTCCCAGACACAAGAGCATTAAGGATGTGAGGCCACCGCAGAGGAAGTGGTGTACAGAGTGGGCAGACAGTGGTAGGCGACACAGTGTGGAGCGCTGACTGCCATGACTGCCCTCTCTCCTCTGTCTGAGTCCCATCTCTCTGGGAGCAGCCAGAGACCCAGAAGAGAGAAGATCCAGGTGTTGATCGATAGGATTTGCCAAGAAAGATTCCCCATTCTTCAGGCTCAGTGAACTGTAAGTCATAAACATCCATCTCAGCAGAAAGGGAAAACAGAAACAGTGAGGGAAAAGTCCTTTTCAAATAAGCTCTAAGCCAAAGAATGCTAGCATTTCTTTAAAAAGTCCATGCTCCCTTGTGATAAATATAAAACACCTCACCCTCTTTCAGAACTATATAAATTTTAAGTAAATTAGGTATATTAAGTTTTAAAAGTAATTGTCTAATCTTTTAAAATAGTAAATCTAAGTCAACATAGGTAATGTTTTTCTGAAATATGTTTTCCAAAGCAATATCAGCATTTGAGATGCTACACGCTCAGTTTATAACGTATATGGCACACCTGTAAGTAATTGCTTAAGAACATTTCTCCTGATACAAAATTTAACCAGCCCATTGAGGTATCTCAGTCTTCTTGTTGGTAAGAAAATACTCAACATAAGCCTTCCTCTTCCTTTCATAGCGTAGTAGATTATCGCAAGTTATACTGCTAAGCATCATAGTGAATGCCAAGTGAGCAGATAAAGGCTCATAAAGGACACGAGTAACCTTGGGGTAGAATTTGGGAAATGCATGAAAATGCCCTTTATTTCCAAGGTCATTAAGAAGTGAGCAGCTTATATTTTCTGATCACAGAACCAAGACTAAGTCAAATGAAAAGAATTTGTATCCCACAGCACTCTGTCCCTACATGTGCCGCATTACAGCCAGTCTTAGACACACAGGGCCTTTCTACACAAAGTGATAAGGCGGCATAAGTATAGTTTGTGAAAATTCTGTGTGTGTATGAAAAACCTGAGGCCCATGAATAATAAAAAGGCTTATCTATTTGAGCTACTTAAGATCATAGGTGGAATTAGATTTTATTTGTTTGTTTGTTTAAGATAGGATCTCATTATGTAGCTCAGGCTGGCACTGAACTCACTGTGTAACCCAAGCTGGCTTTAAACTCAGTGATCGTCCTGTAGTACCACCAGCCCCTGAGTGTTATAGATGTACATCACTGCTTGACCCTGGCACTAGAATTTATGGCAGCAAATTCTCTTTCTTTCTTTCTTCCGTTCATTCTTTCTTTCTTTCTTTCTTTCTTTTTCTTTCTTTCTTTTTTCTGGTTTGTGTTGTTTTGAGACTGGGTTTCCCTGCAGTCCAAGCCAGGCTTGAACTCACTATGTAGCCCAAGTTAGCACCAAACTTGAGATCCTCCTGCCTCAGTTGCCTGTGATTTGTTTTAAAAGAAATAGTACAGTGCTCCTTGAATGCTTTGGACTGTTTTACTAACAGTCTTTACTCTTCTTGTTTTCCTTGAAAACAAACAAAAGATATCAAAAGGGTCTCAGCTCTCCCTCCCTGGTCCCACCAAAGCCATCCTCAGTAGTGTGTTTCAAGACCATTGTGACACCTGGCAGAATGCAGGACCATCCCCTGGGTCCTCAGCCTCCCAAGTGCTGAGATTATGGGCACGTGCCACCACACCCAGCTATGGTGATTTATTTTTTAGTTTAAAAGAATAGAACACCATGCACTGACATAAGGAGTAAGAACAAACAGGTACACAGAGCTGGGGTCAGCAAGGATGCTGAGGAGCTGGAATGGGAAATTAGATACCCTGACTTCAATTAACTAACAGTGCAATCATGGTATAAGCATGAGCTTTTTGAGCCAAGCTTACTACTTCTCCCTACACCCTAGTTGTCCTATAATGATTGCATCTGTGAGTCAATAGACAGACAGACCGACAGACAGACAGACAGACAGACAGACAGACAGACAGACAGACAAGCAGGCAGGCAGGCAGGCAGATGGAGGTATGAGATACCAGATAATTACCTGCTTTTCTTTAGTATCCAATTTAATTCTGTGCATGGCCCTGGCCCTAGAAGGCTGTGGTCTAGAAGAAAATAAGAAAAGGAGACCCATCCTCAGAATGGGCAGGCCCCCAGAAAACATGGCCATTTTTCTAACTTAGTTTTTCTGCAATTTCTTGAGAATAGTCAGCTTTTCAGGCCAGAGTATTATGACCTGAGCTAACTCACTCACAGTCACTGGGCAGGTGGCAGGCTGGGCTGTGCAGAACTTCCTTGTTGAGTGGTCCCTAAAGAACAGGAGACAATTACCTGGTATGTCTTACTTCTGTCTGTCCATTTGTCTGTGTCTGTCCACAAAGCCAATCATTACAGGAAAACTAAGGTGACAAGCTTAGCTCCAAAAGCACATATTCAGATCATTATTATATCTTTATTTAATTGAAGTTAGTATATCTAATTTATGACTCCAGATTCTCCCGGGAAGGCTCAGAAAACTCCTAAGCTCCATGTGTAAGAGAACCCAGTGCTATAGAACCCTCTTCAACTCCAGAGAGAAGAAAGTGGTCAGGCCAAACTTGCACTGAGCAGGAAAAGGTACAGAAGGGCAGGCAGGAGTCTGAGTGTGTTCTGTGGCCAGCAATGGAAGGAGCTGAGGCTACTGAACCTGAAAACAGAAGCGTTGAGGGAGACAAGAGCGAAGGCACGAGCTGCCTCACGCCTAACCCTGGAAGGGTGAATGTGTGTAGGCTGGAAGTCAGGACAACTGGGCCTGGGAGATAGCTCAGTGACACAAGCCCCTGCCTGGCAAGCACAAAGTCCTGCGTTTGATCCCAGTTTTAAAAAAGAAAAGAATATCAGTGTAACTCTTTAGAGCTAGAGAACAGAACCATGGCCAAGGAGAGGCATATTTAATTTTGTGCAAGGTAGCAGTTTCTGACACCTAAGTCTGGCCCACAGTGATAAGTTCAAGGCTGTCATTATAAAGAGGTAACTTTTGAAAATGGAAATGTTGAACTCAAAGCTGCACAGTCACCTGTCTAGGCCACTATGCAAGGATGCCCGTGGCAGCCGGCAGGTGGCTGCACAAGTCAAAGCCTTCTCCATGACTTTTTTTTTTTGTTCAGAGAGGCACCTGTGCTGTCCTCACCCCTCTAAGACCCTGCAACTGAGCTTTATTTTAAGGGTCTAACTAACAATTCAGTGCCATACTTAAGACTTCTGAATTTTCAAAATTCTAGGGTTTTGGATTTTTAAACACGAGGTTTTGCTACGCAATTCAGGCTGGCTTTGAACTCTCTTGTAGTCCTGGCTGGACTCAAACTAGCAGCAATCCTCCTGTCTCATCCTCCCAACTTCTGGGATTACAGGCATCCACCACCATGCCAGGCACTGAAGCTTTTAATATTGGAAAATTGGTCTGCTGTTTCTCCTACAGATGTGCAGGTATGAATAGGAGTGAATCCCTTTCTCCATAACAGGATAGTGGAAACTTGCACTTGAAGTTGTCCTCAAACCCTGCCTCTGGCTTTCACTGTTTTTCCACTCCTTCTTTCACAGTCTCACACCAGTGGCTCCCATAAAGATTCTTACTTGGGTCCCTGTTCGCTATCTCTACCCCCATAGAAGAATTAGCACTCTTTCAGCTTGGCTCTGAACAACTGCTAGTTGTGTCCCCATCTACAGAAGTGGAGAGCCTTCCCAGGGCCCACCTCTTAATCCCAGCACACTGGTCAAATGTCTTGACACATGAATTTTAAAGGGGACACACTCAACAGCATCAGGTAAGGAACAACTTAAAATTTTTAAATTTTTATGCATCCTTTTTTCTCACAGTAAACACAAGGTATACATGCAAATTATACAACAGAGATAGTCCAGAAGTCTCCACATTCACTGTTAAGCTAAACCACTGACTCTAGGTTGCTCTTCGTCTTAGTTACTTTTTACTCATTGCTGGGACAAATACCCGACACGCAAAATGAAGGAAGAAAAGATTTATTAGCTCACAGTTACTGGAGGTTTCAGTCCATATTCGGCTGGCCCAAGGCTGAGAGGAACAAAGCAGAGAGAATCCAGTTCATGGCAGTGGAACAGCAACAAAATGGTGGCAGAGGCAGCCAATCAATCAGGGCAGCAGAGCAGCAGCAAGAGCTCTTGTCTGTCTCTCTGTCTCTTTATATTACATTCAGGCTCTCTGCCTTAGGATATCTGCCCTAGACCACACCCATATTCTCAGCCCTACTCAGACCGATAATCCCATCAGTACTAAAACACAATAATCCCAGGGATCATGGATCAAGTATCAATCTATAGAAGTCCCTGCACAATGACTACATGAGGCTTTGGGGGGACAACTAGACATAAACCATAACACTCTTATAGTTGAGATCTTCAGTATCTATGCCCAAGAGCCCATGGAGTGGAGCCAGGACCCAAGGCAGCATGCTGAGAAGTGGTGGAACCTTGCAGAAAGGGGCCCACTGGAAGATCCTCAGGCCATTTGGAGCAATACCATCAAAGAGAAGTATATGACCATGGTGTTCTCAACATTCACTTCCAGAACACAAGGTGAACATGATGTTTATGCTTGTCATGGTGTGCTACTTGCCATTGGCCCAGAAGCAATGAGACCAGTTGATCAGAGCCTAGAACACCCAACAGCATGAACCTTTTCTCTTTATAAGCTTATTGCCTTGGGTTGTTTGTTTGTTTTTTTATATAAAATGATGGAAAGCTAACATGGTTGCCAACACCTTCAAAGCTGAGATTAACCAAGCATACCATACCTATAAGGCACTCAATAAACAGTCATGGTGGGAAAAGGTATATTTTTGGGTGACTGTGAACACAGGTGGGAGACAGAGAGTCTCATTTTTTTTATCCATCAATGAGAAGATTAATCTTGATTGGTAGAGCTTTACCATGTCTAAAGTAACAAGATCCTATAATTGAAAGCAGCCTTTCCCCCAACTCTGTCTGTTGGAGTGAAGAAATGAGTGTCCTGAATGGCAGGCTGGCATGGCCATACTCATCCTGGTCTTTCACCCTGATCTTCCAGTGCCCAGAGCTGATTTTCCTCTGAACCATTCCAGGTGGCCTCTCCTCAATGCTTGGAGCTGATGCCCTAGATTTTTAGGACAGAAAACTACAAAGGACACATAGCAAACAGTGAGTGACTGGCTACTCCATAGGTCTCTTTAGCATATGGCAGGGCTGTTAGTAGAAAGCCCTTGAGTAGATGCCATAATTCTCCCTTCTCCTACCCTAACCTGCAGTCAGAGCCCAAAAGTACAGCCCAAGCACAATGGGCTCCTAGGAGGTTTATGCTTAAGGAACTATTCGGCCCTGGGACAATGACCCCCAGAGAACTGCTTTCTTCTGAATTCAGTGTTGTTAAGCACGCGTTTGGGAGTCCCTGAAACTGACCTGGGCTCCAATTGAAGGTGGGGCAAGCATTGCCAAATGTTCCCCAGTCAGTGCTCCTGTACAGCCCTCTTGCCTGATGTCTTTCAGCCAGAAAAAATATTGATTGTCTTGTTAAAGGTGAGGTCAGAAGAAAAGACAGTCAGGTCTGAAGTTCCAGCTCAAGTACCACACACCCAGTAGTTTCGTTTAATAGGGTTCCCTAAGTGAAAGTAGCTCATGGCTATTTGTCAATGGTCAGGTGATAAATTTGTCAAATGCTGCTCATTTTGGGGCTGCTGGATAGTTATAATAGTCACTCTACAGGAATTACATTTTAAGAGTTTTAATCTGGTGGGGACAATCCTTTCTTTTGTCAGGCTGTTTCTGCTATTCATTTTGCTAATCTAATTTATCTTCAATTGCAAGCCAGAATTGAAAATAATACAATTATGCACACCTAAATTTTTCTGCATACAAATTTCCATCTTAATGCCTTACAAATTGTATGTGAAGAACATCATGTAAAACTTCCAAATATCTGCCCAGGTATTGAGGCGTACCAAGTCAGGCTGATACAAGCAACAAGATAGGTCTGTATTCCAACAACTTGGCACCCTGCAGTGTCTGCATGGTTCAACAGACATGAACGTGTGTGCTTGTAGTATCCCACACTGATAAATCGCTCCACGGTACACAACCCTGGAACTCCTCTGAGTCCTGCTCCTAGGGTGCTATGTCTTGGATAAGTGTCCCTCGCCCAACAATCCACATGTTGAAGGCTTGGTTCCCAGGTTGGCATTTTTGGGAGATGTTATAGTTTGTGTCTAGTTCTCCCCCCAAAAGGCTTTTGCAGTCACTGGGGCAGGCTTGTAGAGTTTGTGATTAATTCATGGTCCAATGCTGAGATTATGGACGTGAATGCTACACCCTTCCTGGGACAAATGGCCTGAATATAACATAAGGAAGGGAGACAGGCGTGCTAGCTGCCACAGCTGCTTCTCCCTTTTGGCTCTTGCTGTTTTGCTGTTTTCCACTTCCATGAACTGCTGCTCTCTGGCATGTGCCACTTGGCCTTGGAGCCAGCTGAGTATGGACTGAAACCGCCACCAACTGTGAGCTACATAAACCTTTCCTTTCCTCTCTTCTCCTCCTCTCTCCTTTCCTGTTTGCTTGCTTACTTGCTTTCTTGCTTTCCTTTCTTTCTATGTGTTTGGTAAAGGGTCTCACTATGCAGCTTGGACTCATAGTGATCCTCCTGTTTTCAGCCACCCCAGTGCTGAGATTACAGGTATGCACCACCACATCCAGTCTCAGCAGCCAGCTCAGCATGCCCCAGGAGTAGGCCTGGCATGGCATGTGGTACAGGGATTGAACCCCAGTTCTTGCATTTGCATAAGCAAGTGCTTAGTCCACTGAGCTATCTCACCAGCCCTAACCTTTCCTTTCTTAATTTTGTGTATTGGGTATTTTGTCCCTGCAATGAGAGAAAAGTAACTGAGATAGGAGGTGAGGTCACAGGTTACTGAAGACATGCCTCTGAAGGGAATTATGGGACCACAGGCTCTTCCTTTCCTTCATGTTTTATTTATTTATATATATCTTTTGTTTCCTGGTGGATGAAGTTTACAGTTTTGCCTACCATGTATTCTCCACCAACAATGGTGCTGCTCAATCGTGAACTAGACTCTCAAGAACTGTAAGCCTCAGTATACCTTTATTCTTACAATTTATCTCAGCTATGCCGTTATTGTAACACGAAACTAACACACAGGAGTAACCAAAGGACATTCTAGGATCTGATTGGCTAAGACAGCCATAGCTCATGCCACTCTAAAGGAAGATACACACAAATAGGTAATAGAAGTATTATCACTAGCTTTCTCCTCTGCCTTCCACTTGAGAAGTATAACTGAGACAATGCACAACAAAGAAAACAAGGAATGTCCTGATAGGAAGGGACGTCCGAGCTCATCCAGCCAGCCTCCTACTTCACCTCGCAGACAAATAAACCGAGACCCTGTCTTAGATCACATTCCCTGCAAGCAAAGCCTGGGCAGGGATTCAGATCCAGGTGACTTATCAGGAGCCTGCTCTTCAGGAAAATCCTGAGGGAGTAAGTGAGGCACCAAGCAGGAAACGGGGAGGTGCTGAGCAAGGAAGTGACTGGGCAAAGTCCAGTCTTGTCCTGAAGAGCTTCAGCTCTGGCTGGTTGTGATGAGTAGCTGCTGTCCTACAAGCAGCATCTAGCTCTCTGAGAAAGAAGCCGTGAGTCATCCCCCGGTAGGGGCATGGGTCAGTGTCCATTCGTGAGGATCCAGGCAGGACCTTAGTGTTTATTCCTGCCCTAGGGAAATGCCTGGGTGCCAGGAGACCGCTAAGTACAACCTGAGTTCTCTGGGCCTCATTAAGCCCTCTTTCCATTGCACAGGGCTGGTATGGTTTCCATGGTTTGTTCATTTGTTTGCACGGTTTCCCTGGATTTCAGAATCTACTTGTATCAACTCCCTTCCCCTGCAGATCAAGTAACTTAGTAAACTGCTTTAACCTTGAAGGATCCTGGCCATACTGAAATTCATCTACAACAGCTAGATTCCCTTTGATTACTTGCCAATATGAACTTTTGAATATAAATACAATGTGACAAATACAAAATGTGTCCTGCTGCCTGTCTCATGTTAAGGCCTTAACCAGGAGACTGTGTCACTTCCATGGCCCTTTCTGGGCCTGATCAACCTTTACCAAGACTGCTGGGGTGAGAAGTCAGCACCTACATGAAAGAGATGCAGTTTAGTCCATTCCCTCACTCATGTCACTGTCGTGTTGTGCTGTGCTGCTTTGTATATCTCATGCAAAAATGAAAAAGCTTGACAAATAAAATTCCTTACAAATATCACATAGTGACTGCAGGCAAACTGTAGCAAGAAGCCGAGGGCCACGTCAAAGCTGAAGGTATAAAGGAACATATGCTGCAAGTAACAGAGTCTTGATAGGGAAAGAACATTGCATAGAAAATGAGGAATCTAAGTCATCAGATTGCAGGAGAGACGCAGAGAGGGTGTTTCTCAGTATGCTGACGGCGGAGCTGTAATAATGAAGAACACACAGAGTCAAGAGGTAGAGGTTTATAGGCCAGCCCAAGGGTCAGGAAGCCTGAAAGAAGCTTCCCTATCAGGTAGGACAGATACTGAAGGGTGAACACAACTGCAGGAAGAAGGAAGACACCAGCTAATCAGAAGGCAGCAGTCAGCGAGGCAGGCACTGTATGAGGAAAGGAACCCAGGAATTCCTGCCCAGAGTAATGAGGCTTTCCCTAAGTTCACTAAGTGACCTGATCTGCAGGGGAAGAGAGTTAATACAATTAGTTTCTGAAAGCTGGGGAAACACCGTAAACAAATGAACAAAACATGGAAACCATGCCAGCTTTGTACAATGGAGAGAGTACTGAATGAGGCACAAATAGCAGCGTTTCCCCGCAGAGATGACAGCAGGCTGTAGGGTGACTCAGGGCAGCCTTAGGGAAGGCAGGCATGGAGCACAAGGCCAGACTCAGTGAGGCCTGGCAGATGCAGTCCTGCCCTGGTGGAAGAGGGCCAGACAGTGGCGAGATACAGAGGGACAGAGGAACCTAGAAGCCCCACCAGAGCCTAGCAGGACTCGGCAAGATGGGCATTCATGAGGGTCTCTTCCATCCGTTCTCCTTGGTCTCGGGATCTGCAGGTGGCCACGCTGTATGCAGGCACTGGGAAAGGGCCAGGAGTGCAGGTTTCCATGATCACTGGGTCCCTGAGGGTAGAGGTGAGGTGAGCAGGGACAGGGGACAAGAGACCTAGGAGGGCACCAAGCATGGCCAGCTTCGGAAGATGCTTGCTGAGGTTCTGTGCCTGATTCTCTAGGGGGCCAGAGCAGTTTCTTTTGTCATCTAAGCCTATGTTTGCTGAATATGCAAATACTCACCAAGGATGGATCATAAAAAAATTATTAAGAGCTTCTATAGGGAAAACATACGATTAATCCTGAAAGTTCCCTTGCATTTTTTAGTGGCTGCTCTTCCCCCCATAAAACATGACATTGTGGTTTTGTTTATTTTAGCATATCACGGTTTTGATAAGGGCCCAAATCCTTATATCAAATATATTCTTCAATGTCAAAAGGGCATCCAAAGAAATGCTTCCTAATGAAAGATTTATCTTTTATCTAACAGGAATGATTTAGCTGGTACTGATCTCTTCATCTTCTTTTCCATTAAAAAAAAAAAAAATGTTGAACAAAATTACCTTTCTTGGTCTAACAGCCCCTTTAAAAACCGCGCTGCTTTGTCGTTATCTCTGTAATCTCCCTGGGACATCACGGCTATTCATTTTGTCCCTGACTCCAATTTGCCTTTTGATATTTTTCTTTGGTCTGTTCAAACAGTCCCCCGATGGCCCGGCTCATCAGAGCAAGGTCTGAGTGCCAGCCAGCGCCCACTGACACGTCACGTTACCCAGCGCTCCGCCCGCTCCGGGGTCTCCATACACCGTGGAGGACCTTTGAAAGCGGCTTAAGCTCTTCTGGTTAAAGCTTTCTCTAGCTCTTATCCCAGTGACATCTTTTATCTGCATATGGTGTCAGAGGCTGTAGCCTGATGGTCCTTAAAAAAAGAGGGTAGCTACTGAGCCTTTAAATCGAGGCAAATGTGAGACAAGAAATAGTTGGAAATATGAGCAAATTACAGCTGGATGCATGAGGCACCACGCACCACTGGGCAAGGCGGGCTCTGCATAAAGCCTGGTTGTGGAATTCAGCCCACAGGGCACACGCATCTGGGGGACGGGGGTTCCTTTCGGCATGTTGCAATTACCCCTGCCATCCGGACTGGCAGCAGCCCTGGGCTGGCTGGTGAATTGGACCCCAGGTGACTATTTTCTTGCAGTTTTTTCTCAAGTCCACTTTTGCTCGCTGTCCTCTCCAGGTATTTCCCTCTATTCTGTCTGTGTGACTGTATCTCTGGCAGCCCCTGTGGAAAGTGTGCAGCCCACCGTACAACCATGGTTAGGGGCAGCAATGCCCAGACAAGGCACCTCACACAATTCTCTGCCCCTGCGTTCGTACCGCCCCTCCAAAAGATATTTCTTTGTAACTGCATTTAATCAGCAGAGTGGATCCCAGCGCGCTGACTTAGCTCTTACTAGGTGTTTGAATGCACAAACACATCCCAACTCATTAGGGAGGAGAAATCAGAGCCACCCAGCCCGGCTCACACTTCAGGAAGGCAGTCCATGGCACCAGGGTCCGGAAGCCACAGGCCAGCTGAGTTCGCTTTTTCTTTTCTTTTAAGCTTTATTGATCTCAGGAAGAACTGAAGCTCTGCTGAAAAGTGTGGGAATCAGCTCAACATACTAATTTATGTATTATTTATTAACTTAAAGGCGCCTCAACCCCTAGAAGTAAAGACGAATGAATAAAAGGTGGGAGGCTGCCACTGTCGTCACTTCCTCCTGGAAGGGGCTTCTCTCCCTTCTAGACCACCCTGCGCAGGGACTGTGAACTCTTGTGGGGGACAACGGGGTGTGGGGAGCAGTGTGCGATTTGAATCAGGCAGCTGCAGCGTGAGACCTTAGGTGCAAGTTGCTGAGGTCCCCAAGACTACGGTCCTTTCACATCTGTAACATAGCAAATCATCTACTCTTCAATGAGAAGAGTATTTGAATCAGCAAATGGTTACACATGCCTGGTGCAGCTATTTCATGTGGAGAGGAACTTTAGTCCAGCTCTTAGATTCCTTGTCACAGAACAATTACCTTTTGTCACCAAAACCCATAGGAAGAGCCAACATTGCAGTGCTGAACTTTGCCACCTGGCCTGCAGTAGAAAGACGCTGGGCAGGGCCTGCTCCACCAAACTGGGGTGGAGACAAGTGTGCTTGCCTGCACATACTTGCTCTCTTCTAAATTGATGATGATGTCCTGTCTGGTTCCTGGTCAGGGAACCAAAAGTGTCACCTCTATTGTCCAAAAGTATCATAGCTCTATTGTCCAAACAGCCCACTGGGATCAAAAACTCAGCCTCAGAGCAGCCCTGACCAAAGGACCAACAGGCAGGCACACAAGTAGGACCTCTTGGCCTACAGGCCCCCGCCCCACCACCAGAACTCAGCCCCCACCCACAGCAGCTCCAACCAACCAACCCGCTGGGAGGTGCACAGATAGAATCTCTCAGGGCCCCCAAACCTCAACTGGAACTCTGCCCCCACCCACAGCTTGACTGGCAGGCATATAGGCAGGAACACTAGGCCTGCACCCCTGTGTCACTGGAACTTCTACCTTGCCCAAAACCCAGCTCCAGTATTAGCTGTGGAGCCTTGCAGCAAAATTCCCTGCAGAGACGCTGGGGGTCAGACCCTACCAGCTAACCCAGGAGCTGAGCATCTTTCCAGAGGAGCACAACAGGCTCTCATCCAAAGCTGCGCCAGGAAGAAGCTGAGTACAGCAGCCAGACCCAGCCAGGCACATCTGGATAAGATCAAACTTGGTAGGTCCAGACCCAAATTTCAGTAGGTGCTAACAGCATAACTTCACCAAAGTTCTGCACCAAAAGTCAGAGATCATTGCATACAGAATGATACAGACAAGGAACAAAATGCAATATCAGGTCCTGAGCCCAACCAGAACAAATACCAGAGACACTACACTACGAGAAAATGGGAACCATACAGGTGAAATCTCTGAATTGGTAGCATCTGAAGTAAACAAACAAATGCAGAAACATATACAGGAACTTGAATTGGAGATAACCTCTGAAGTAAAAAAAAAAAAAAAGAAATCTTTGAATTACTAGCATCTGAAGTAAAAAATAACAGCTGTAGAGAAATATAGAGGGAATCAGACCAGACATAACCTCTGAAGTATAAAAAAAAAAAGACATCTCTAAATTAATAGGATCTGAAATAAAGGAACAACTGCAGAAAGGTGGAAAGGAAATGACAGTAGAAATAATCTCTGAAGTAGAAAAAGAAAAAGAAAGGATAACTATAATGAAACACTTAATAAATACCTCTAAAAAAGATATTGATAAAAAGTTAGAGGAGAATAGAAAAATGATGGAATCCTTGAATGAGCAGTATAGGAAAGAAATAGATTGCGTGAAACAGTTTCAAAGATATATACAGGGAAATAAAATCTCAGTCACAAGCTGGCAACACTGTATGAACAAAAGTGAAGACGGAGTTTCAAATCTTGAAAACACAGTTGCAGCTAGTGAAAGGATAAGAAAGGATCTCTTAAAAACAACCAGGATGAATAAAAAAGAATAATTCAATACCTGAAAGATGATGCAAAAATGAACATGAGATTAATAGGAATCAACAAGAAAGAAGGAGTCAATACAAATGATATAAAATGAGTATGGGCAGAAGTAATAACAGAAAACTTCCCAAATATAAGAAAAAAATTGGACATTCAGGTAACTGCAGCATACAGAACTCCAAATCGCATCAACCTGACTAAAAACACATCCAGACATGTAATAGTTAAGATCCCAGAAATAAAACAGCAGAAGAATAAAATACTAAAAGCTGCTAGAGAAAAGAAACAGATGACATTTAAAGGAAAACCCATCAGAATAATGGCAGATTTCTCTTCACAAACCATGAAGTCAAGAAGAGCATGGAGCAGAGTTCTTAGAGTCCTCCATGAAAACAAATTCCAGACCAGACTGTTATGCCCCACAAAACTCTCAAGTATGAGGAAGCAGTGAAATACTTCCATGACAAGGAACAACTAAAGAATTTCATGATGCCAAAGCCAACCCTACACAGACTACTTAAAAATATTTTAGAGAGGGACCAAAATTTACGGAACTCTGCAAATGAGACCAGAAAGAACCCACGAAATAGTGTAAACAATTAAACAGGAGAAAAAGGAGTAAACAGCAGTAAGTAAAAGACGTGTCAATCATAAGTCAATACATTTCAACAATTAACATCAGTATAAATGGACTCTATTCTCTAATTAAAAGAAATAGAGTGGCAGAGTGGATAAGGAAGCAAAATCCAACAATATGCTGCATACAAGAAACACACTTAACTCATAAAGAAACTCATAGGCTAAAAGTTAAAGGATAGAAAACAATACTACATGCCCCAGCAACTAAAAACAAACAAAAAAGCACGGATAGAAATCTTGTTTGCAGATAGTCTAAACTTCAAACCAAGATTGATCAAATGAAATAAAGAAGGCCACTACATACTAGTTAGGGGGAAAATTCAAGAAGAAGAGCTAATGCTCATAAATATGTATGCACCCAACATGAGAGCACCAAGTTATGTAAGACAAATCTTAATGGACAGGAAAAATCTAATATCCAATACCACAATCTTAACAGGATACCTTAACACCCTTCTATTCCAAAAAGATAGGTCAAGCTGACAAAAAATTAGCAAAGAAGTAGCAGAACTGAATCAGATCTTGGAACAACTGGACTTAGTGGATATACACAGAGTGTTCTGCCCAACCACTACTGAATACACATTTTTTTCAGCTGCATATGCAACATTTTCCAAAAACAGATCACATACTAGCGCATAGGTCATGCTTAAGTATATGCAAGAAAACAGAAATTATTCCATGCATATTATCTGACCACAGTGCAATGAAGCTGGAAATAAATAACAAAATAAATCACAAGAACCCCAGAAATACATGGAAATTAAACAGCACCCTTCTCAGCAACCAGTGAGTTACAAATGAAATTAAACGAGAAATTAAACAATATTTACAATGTAATGAAAATTCAAACACAACCTATCAGAATTTATGGAATGCAATGAAATCAGTTCTTCGAGGGAAATTTATAGCTCTGAACCACACATTAAGAAAACAGAATGGGAACAAGTAAATACTTTTATGCAGCACATAAACTGACTATAAAAGAGCAAACAAAACCCAAAGCCCAACCACAGCAGGAAATTATAAAGATTAGAGCCGAAATTAATTCAATCGAGACAAAGAAAGTAATACAAAGAATTAATAAATCAAAAGCTGGTTCTGGGCCCGGCAGGATGGCTCAGTGGTCTAAAGTGCCTGCTTAGGAAAGCTTAGGCGGCTACAGGGACCGCGGTTCGATCCCCCACACCACATGCTGCACCAGCCCTGCCCTCACGGCAGACTGAGCCAGCCATAAAAATAAATAAATAAACAAAAGTTCTGAAACAATAAAATAAAATATAAATAAATAAAACTCTAAAAAAAGCTGGTTCTTTAAAAGATTAAATAAAATTGATAAGCCTCTAGATAATATCAAAAAGAGGAAAGAATGGACTCAAATTCAAGCAATAAGGAATGAAAAGGGTGAAATTACTGCAGACCCAGCAGAGATTCAGAGGATCATTAATAGCTACTTTGAGAATCTTTACTCTCACAGAATTGAAGACACAGATGAAATGAACAGATTTCCAGAAAGGTACAAACTACTAAAAATGAATCAAGAAGATATAAGGTCTCTCAATAACCCAATGACAGCCAATGAAATACAAAATGAAATAAAAAGTCTACCAACAAAGAAAAGTCCGGGTCCTGATGGATTCACCACAGAATTCTATAAGAAATTTACAGAAGATATAATCCAAATTCTCCTCAAACTCTTCAGTGAAATTAAAAAGGAAACGATCCTCCCAAAAACATTCCTAGAAGCAAGTATTATACTGATTCCAAAAACCAGAGAAAGATGAAACTAAAAAAGAGAACTACAGGCCAATTTCTCTCATGACCATAGATGCAAAAATCCTCAATAAAATTCTCAGCAATAGAATACAGCAAATCATCAAAAAGATTATACATCATGACCAGGTAGGATTCATTCCAGGGATACAAGGATGGTTTAATATACGCAAATCTATAAATGCAATACACTATATCAATAGAGCCAAAGCCAAAAATCACGTAATCATCTCAATTGATGCAGAAAAGGCTTCTGACAAAGTCCAACATTCATTCACATTCAAAGTCCTACAGAAAATTGGAATAGAGAGCCTCTACCTCAATCTGATAAAAGCCATCTATGATAATCCAACAGCTAACACAATTCTAGATGGGGAAAAATTGAAATCTTTTACTCTCAGACCCAGTACAAGACAAGGATGTCCTCTATCACTACTCCTATTCAATATAGTTCTGGAATCATTAGCTACAGCCACTAGACAAGAAAGAGAAATAAAAGGAGTAAGAGTAGGTAAAGAAAAAGCTAAACTATCATTATTTGCAGATGATATGATAAACTACTTGGAAGACCCAAAAAACTCCACCAAGAAGCTACTAGAATTAATATGCAAATTCAGTAGCATAGCAGGATACAAAGTCAACACACAAAAGTCAATAGCATTCCTCTACACAGGGGAGTTAACAAACTCACTAACAGAGAAATTAGAGAAACATACCTTTTACAATACCACTGAAAAAAAAAATCAAATACTCAGGAATTAACCTAACTAAAGAAGTGAAAGATCTATTCAGTGAAAACTACAGTACTCTGAAAAAAGAGATGCTGGAGGATTTCAGAAAATTGAAAGATATTCCCTGTTCCTGGATAGGTAGAACCAAGACTTGAGTATCAGTGGAATAGATTAGAAGATGCAGAAGCAAATACAAATACACTCAGCCACCTTATCTTTGACAAAGGTGCCAAACATGTTTACTGGAAGAAAGATAGCCTCTTTGACAAATGGTGCTGGAAAAACTAGATCTCTACATGCCAAAAAGTAAAACTTGACCCAGGTCTATCACCATGCACTAAACTAAATTAAAAATCAATTAAATATCTAAATACTAAAAGAGAAACATTAAATCTCCTGGAAGAGAAAGTGGGAGGAAATCTTGAAGACATGGGAGTAGGCAAAGAGCTCATGGACAAAAATCAAAATGCACGTTTAACATTTGAAAGAATCAACAACTGGGACCTCCTTTTGCTAAGAAGTTTTTGCACCTCAAAAGAAATTACCAACAGAGTGAAAAGACAACCCACTAATTTTGAAAAAATTTTAATTAATAAGTATTCAGACAAAGATCTTCTATCTAGAATTTATAAAGAACGAAAAAACATTAGGGTCCCAAAATTCAAAGATCCAATCCAGAAATGGGCAGCTGAGACAAACACACACTACTCAGAGAAAGAAATTCAACAAGACTATAAATACATGAGGAAATGCTCCACATCGCTAGTCATTCATGAAATATAAATTAAAGCCACACTTAGATACCATCTCACCCCAAAAAAGAATGCCTACCATAAAGATAACAAGTAACAACAGATGTTGGAGAGGCTGTGGGGAAAAAGGAACTGTTCTCCACTACTGGTGGGAATGCAGACTGGTGCAAACATTATGGAAAGCAGTGTGGAAACTCCTTAAAACACTAGAACTGGAAATCCCATTCAATCCAGCTATCCTCCTGTTGGAAATTTTCCCAGAAGAACTGAAAACATCATATCATAGTGATATCTGTGCACCTATGTTCATAGCAGCACAATTTGTGGTAGCCAAATCTTGGAAACAACCAAAATGCCCATCATCTGAAGAATGGTTGAAAAAGATGTACTTTTATACAATGGAATATTACTCAACTATAAAGAATGATAAACTAGAAGACTTCATATATAAGTGCATGTATCTTGATCATGTACTCATAAGTGAAATAAACCAGACCTACATGTGTAAATATTGTATAGGCTCTCTAGTATAAGAACTCAAAAAAGAAATAAAAATGGAAAGGCATAACACACCTGAATGGAAACCAAGGACTTAAGCATTAAACAACTTACTAACCCTCTGATCCTCTCATGCCTACTAATGTAGACCCCTCATCCCTTTCCTCAAGAAAGCCTTTCTTTCAAAGGAAAGCTTTTCTTTCCTTTGAAATCTAGGCAATAGCATAACAATAGGATAATTTCTCAAAGCATAGCCATCATTGTTCTCAGAAGACCTTCAATCCTGCTTCACCTTCTCAACTGGCTCCCCTCTGTCCCCCTTCCATACCCTCACTCACCTTGCCTCCACCCCTGTCCTCCTCCCTTCCCTTTTTCTAGGCTCACCTCATCTTCTCTCCTTCCCACTCCTCACAAAAAGACAGAAAGTCCTAGGGTCATCGCAGCACAGAGGTTTCCTCTCTCAGCAAGCGCAAGTTACCTTCAGTGAGACCTCGTACTACCGATACTAAGATCACATCACATACAACACCTGCTCTCTCATCTACCTTTATCTTCCTTGACTCTCACAAGCACCTGGTATAGGCAGCATTATCACCCCCATTTCACCTGTGAGGAAAGAAGTCTCTGAAGGGGTCATGCTGCTAATGAACATCCTCACAGCAGAGTACAGATTCAAATCCTCACCTGGGATCCCAGTACTCCTGAGAACCCACTCCATCAACAATCACTTCTATCCCACTGTTCCATATGTTTGACAAGCGCTTGCTATGCCAGGAGTTCTTATTGGTTCTTAGTATTTGTTATAAAGTAACTCATTTTATCCTAACGTCCTGTACAACATAGGGACCATTGTTAGCTCCACTTTGCAGATGCAGGTCTAACACAAATGTAAAGAACTTGCCCAAGTCTGCAGCTGGTGAGTGGATGAGGAGGCAAACCCAGGTCGTCAGAAGCTCTTTATGCTGTATGGCTCCTGCCCAGCTGAGCCTCTCCCAGAAGGGACATACCTGCCTTGCAGAATTCCACTCTGAGCCCAGGGCTGGCAGTGTCCACACAATAAGATGCGAGCCAGTGTGGCAGGGGTTGCTGCACCCATGGGGTCTGAGAATGGGATTTCCTAAATGTGTTCTGTCTCAGAGGAAGGAGGCTGTGGAACCAGGCCCACCTGCCTTGAATATGATGCTTCTGAAACACCTGCCACAAATTTTCCCCAAGCCCCTGTAAAGTGGAAATCTCCCAAAATCGCACTCTGAAGACTCATCCTTTGGAATGGAGTAGACTTTTCTGGACTCAGAACAGCCTACTAAAATACAAAGGCCCCAAAGGAACCGACCACTCCCCCTGCAACAAGTCTGTGGCAGAAGTGAGCATCTCCGGGCCACACAGCCCTCCTCTCCTGCTCTCTTTTTTGTTGCCTCTGTCTGCTGAGCCCATGAATGGCCTTCCCTGGGCACCATAGCAGGCAGGCTGACCCCAGGAGCAGAAGAATATTCAGGAGGATTGGACCTCTGGCCCACAGCTGATGTGTGAAGGTTAACAACTGTTGGATAGGGACAAGCAGGTTTTCAGGGATGAACCATGGGCTGGCACCACAGGTGACCTCTCCCAAACTTCGCATGAACATTTGCCCAGGGGTTAGCACAGGCACAAACTCCCAGGGACACTCAGCAACCACCTATCCTTCCTGGCTTCATATCCATGCAACAAGGCAAACACACCCCCAGGGGACTCCTGTGGCTGCAGACCCAAAGAGGGCTCTTCAGCTGCTCTTGGGAACACACCCAGCTGACACTGGGGCAGCACTAGAACACTGCAAGAAGAAACCTAACCAGTGATGGATGGGGCATTGGTGAGCCAATCCCCAACAAGGGTGACCCTGGGGAGCCCTGCACTGCCTCCTGCCACCCTGCATGAGCTCCAGGGCCCTTCAGTACGTGCCTGGTTCTCATGCACTTTTCTGACTTTTTCCCTAACTGCTTGCCCAGTTCTCTCCTAGTGGCACTGTGTACGTATTTTCCAGAGAAGCTACACATCCTCAAATTCTTATTTTAGAATATGCCTTAGAGACCCAAGGCTTACTCTAGATTTTTACTTTTATTCTGAATTTCCCCTCTGTGTTGTGTTTGCCCTCTGGGCTGATTTGGAGCTTTCCTACTACAATTCCTTCTTCAATGTCTTCTCTTGCTTTGTATCTGCATGAATGCCTGTATAATCTTGTGATCCAGACATCTCCACAGACTGTGGAGACATAGGTACAAAGAATCACTGAGAAATAAATCCAGAGCTCTCATCCAAAAAAACTCACTGAAGTAATTTCTACAAGTTCTATATTGGGTCTTGAAACCATCCGGTGAAGGTTCATTGTGGTAGTTGATACATTCTGTCAACCTGAGGAAGCTTGGCTGGATTGCGCTACTGGTTTGGGGCTATGGGGACCCTGTCCCGCAGAATGTGGAGGGCCACACCCTGGGGTGTGATTGGTTCCACCCTAGAGTCAGATGGGGCACCCCACAGTGACTCAGCACAAAAAGTATATAAAAAAAGAGTTGAGGAAGACTTTGTGCAGCCCTGCCTTGCCCTGCCCTGCCCTGCTTCCTTGGAGAAGACCTGGTCTTTAGAGAAGCTTGATCTTCTCACCCATGCCACTTCGGAGGAGCTCCAGTCTTTGGTGAAGAAGGAAGACAGATGCTCGATGGATGCCACAGCTGCTGCTGCTCCTCTACTGGTCACTGTTTTCTGCCGCCACGAACTGCTGTCATTTGTCTTGGAGCCAGCTGAGTAAGAACTGAAACCTCCACACACCGTGAGCTAAATAAACCTTTCCTTCCTGCATTTTGAGTGTCGGATATTTGTCCCAGCAATGAGAGAAAAGTAACTGAGTCATCAAACCCGGATCTGTGTGAAATACTCTGCCAAGACACTGTAGGTGATAACAAAGCACCAGACACAGTTCTTCTCCCTGGAAGGACATAGGTGAATTGAGGTAACAAGGCTTTTTCGGTTAATAACTCATAAATCGAGGTGCATGAATACCAAATGAATGCTGAGTAGTTTTAAGTTCAAGCAACAGTAAAATTAATATAATTTCGGATATCTATGAGTTCAGAAAGAACTTTACTCCCTTGCTAACAGCAAAGCACATAGCTTCCCATCACAGGAGTCCCTGCAGTATAAGTGAAGTAGTGGCTCACCAATCTGACAAGTCCTTGGACCTCAGAGTCCGAGCCAGTGGGGACTTCCTTGGATGAAGTTTATTAACTGCTTAGAGACACGTTTTCTAGGACCGATCTCCTGGGAGCTGGGAGGCGCTTCATAGGGCTCCTGACTAAGCAAGCCTCCCAGCCTGATCGTGTCCAGTGACTGAGGCTTACACCTTGTGAGAGCCCATTGCTTTGGGGAACATCTCTAACAAGACATTCTTTCACCAGCAGTGAAGGCTTTCTCAGAGTCATGAAGAAGAGATGTCACCACTTCTACCAGGAGAGAGGAAGGCCACTGTAAATCTCTGGAAAGCGGGGGGATGCAGCTGAGTTGATGAAGACAAAGAACGCACATGCTCACAGGTCAGCTGTGGGAGGAACGATGTTAAGCGTGTGTTCCTCTATTTTGCCAGGACTTCATGCCATGTTCTTCCATAGAGGGTTTTTATTTCATTTTTATTTGTAGTTTTACATTCATAGGCTTCTAAGTGCCTGCCTGGCAAGTGCAAGGTCCTGAGTTCGATCCCTGGTCCCCCCCCCCAAAAAAAATACATTCATAGGCCTCTACTTCCTACACCTTATTCAATTTTTTTATTTTCAGGGTCTACACTTGAGATTTTAAAGTGATTATATATATATATATATATATATATATATATATATATATATATATATACACTTTTATGTACTCCGGTACTCCGTACAGGGTCTCACAACATAGCTCAGACTGGTAGTGATCCTCCTACTTCAGTGTCCCCAGCACCAGGGTTACAGGCATGCACCACCATGCTTGGACTCTGGCTCTGGCTCAGGGCACCCCAGGGGCAGCGCCAGCACAGCATGCAGGACCAGAGATCAAACCCTGGTCACTGCACTTGCCAAAGCAGGCACTTAGTCTGCTGAGCTATCTCACTAACCCTCATTTTATATTCTTGAAATCAATTTTAAACTTATTAGCCATCCATACTCACCTCCCAAAGTTTAGCTTCTATTAACTTCCTCGCACCCTAACCTAAGTTCCAAGCCTTTGATATTTTAAGACCAACTGTAGTTACATTTTTCTTCTAAACACATGATAGATTATTATTTGCTTCTCAAATGCTGTGCCTTCCAAGTCTGTTTTTACTCTTGCTTTAAAGCATTCTTTATTATTTCTTCATAAGTCATAAACTCTTCAAATTCTTTCATTCTAAAATGTTCTCCTTTTTATCTCACTCTTCAAATGACATTTGTCTGGTAATATCTAATCTATGATTTGCTTTAAAATACTTGCACAGAAATAGCATGTCATGTATCCATGGATGTATGCCAGTTGTAATCTATGGTCTGCTTGGCTAAGATTGGAAATACCTTAGTCGATAATAAGCATCAAGAGAGGAGCTGGTCAGCATTAGAAAGATCCCACTCAAGGCTGCACTCCCCAGAGGCAATTTGTGTAAGCCTAATAAATCCTGTTACCCAAGACAACACAGAAAAGGCATGATGGAAGCATCTTTTCACTGTAGATGCTTAAAACGTACTGGTCCAGCAAAAGGAGTTTTTCCTTTCCCCTTCCTCCCTGTTCAGCATTTGCAATCCGTCAAGTTTTCAGGACTCGTCACCACTTCCATCAACATGTCTGTCCCAAGCTCACTCATGAAGCAACTGCTTATTCAGTCTATGGCTGGGGCCACCCCACTCTGCAATAAGAAAAGTAAGACTTTAATGGAGAATGTACAGGTAAAACATTATGTGTCTGGAAAGAGGTCAGACTATGCTCGTATGGAGTCATCAGATAAAGAATTTCAATTCATTAAGAAAGCCAAAGAACAAGAAGCAGAGCCTGAAAAGCACGAAGATGTTTCTTCTAGTGACCCCTGGCTGTGCAGAGTTTATAGAATCGGATTAGTGAAGACGTAAAAGAGAGATTGGCTCGACATCAGAAAATAATGGAACTTGAAACGGTGGGAGAAAGTGACTCAGGAGGAGGAGGAGGAGATGCTTAGCTCATGGAACAAAGAAGATAGCAGTGAAGAAGAGATTGGTGATGAGGAAATAGAGCGGAGCCATGGCACAGTGCGTCAGCGAGCACAGGAAAGAAAAAATGAAGAGATGGAGTCATGGCGGTGGAGGATGAAGGACTTTCCGGAGAAGAGTCATAACCAGAGTCTGAGTATGCAGAGTACACAGAGATGGAGCCTCGTCTTCCTGAACAAGAAGAACCCAGCGACTGTTCAGGAACGCTAGGCTGAAGCATTGAAGCAGAAGGGGCTGGAGCAGGAAGCCCGACACACGGCTGAGGACAGGTGCAAGCACACGCTTAGGATTGCAGAAGAAGAGACCAAAAAAGAGCTGGAGGAGAACCAGCGCTTACTGGCTGCACTGGATGCTCTCAATACTAACGAAGAAAATGATGGGGGAAGAGTATGAAGCACGGAAAGTTGGAAAGCTGAAAAGAGTCAAGAGGGACAGAGAAGACTGAGAAGCGCTTGAAAAAAGAGAGAAAGCAGAAACTGAATGCATGAGAAATCTTACTGAGGAAGAGAGGAGAGCTGAGCTTCTGGCAAGTGGCAGTCATTACCAACAGAGCTGTTAAAGGCAAATACAAATTTTTACAAAAGTCCCATCACCAGGGTGTTTTCTTCAAGGATGAGGATGAAGAAGTGTACGAGACAGATTTGCGTGCACCTACGCTGGAGAATCATTTCAACAAAAGCATTCTTCCTAAAATCATGCAGGTCAAGAACTTTGGGCGTTCTGGTCGTTCTTGTGGACCAAGACATTACCTCCTTCCCCTCAACGTGGGGCCAAGAGAGTGCGCAAAATACAAAGCTCTTTATACAAAGGCAGCAGGGGTACGCGATATATTTGAACAGCCATCTGCCAAGAAGCAGAAAACTACGTAAGATTCAGCCACTACTTCGAACTGTATGACCCAAGAGGGAGTCTCAGCATCTGGTCCTTGGTTTTCTTTCTCCACTATGTACATGGTCCCTCTCTGCAGCTGACTGGACTGACTTTTGTACTTGAGTGTCTCTGTTTTTGAAGGTGCTTTTGAAATTTGGACTCATACTCAGAAACTGATTTAAAATAAAATAAAGCACCATCCTGAGAGGACTAGAGGCTCCCCAGTTAGAACTATTTTTGAGAATTCCTAGATTTCTCTACAATGGCTTCCCATATTTACTTGGGATTGTTAGGAGTTTCTTTTTCCAGCCCAATAGCTTGAGTCACAAAGGTGGGCACGTAAGTGGACAGTGTGTTACTTCTAACTTTGGGTTAGAAGGCATATATCAGAAATCTAAGCTATTTGAAACCTGTTCTGCATTTTTTGCTGCAGTCAACTTTTCTAAGTATATTTTGATCTGCTTATGTGTGTGTCAAGAAATAAAAGCATTATACACCAGAAAAAAAAAAAAATACCGGTACTGTATCTGCTTTGTGTCTGCATGAATAGGACACAGAATCAAGTCTACCCAGTAGCTTCAGCTCCTGGAGAGAAGCAGGCTCCTTTTGACCTATGTTCCACCATTTAATAGGAGTCTCTGCCATTTGATCAAGTGGAACAGTCAGTCAATCCTGCCTCTAGAAGATCATCACACCTGCCTCTGGAGAGTGTTGGACGCAAGACGTCTGTAGGAATCACAGATGTCTACAGATCTGGGGAATTACAGAAGGGAGAACTAGGATTTTATTGACCTTATAAAACTGCATAGCTATCATTTGTACCTGCTGACCACAGCCACATCTGTGAGTCAGCAAAATTCAGCCTGAGATTTGATTTTAATATAACATCCTCACTCAGCACTCATCACACCAGAGGTGGGCCAAGACTTACCGAAAAAATAAAGCAGTGTTTGAGTAAGCTTAGGTTAGTTCTTAAAATGTGGGTATGAAATCCAGGTTCAATGTGTTTCACACTGGTATTCATTGTTTTCTGGCATCTTTGATGTTAGAGTCTGCTTTTGGTCTAATCACTATTGCCTTATAGTTAATTCTGAAAGATTTTAGGATTTATCTTTGCTTTTTATTATTTTCTCTATTCTTTGTTGACACTGCTCCTCAGAGACATGCTGGGAGTTCCTCATGCTTCTTTCATATTTCTATTGCATCACCCTCTGTATTACATATGGGAAATTATCAGTTCTGTCTTCCAAATCATTAATTCTCTCCTTATCTGTGTCTAAATCATACCTTTATTTCATGACCCTGTTAATCATTTTTATGATTTCTACTTGGGCCCTTTTAATTTTATTTTTATTTTAAAGAGTAAAAATAGCAGAAATAAAGATAGAAAAAGAATAATAAGCAAGAGCTCATATAGTACAGAATTTCAAAACAAGAACAAAAATTTAACAATGGTTGTATTACATATTTTCATCATCAAATCTGTTTAGATTTTTTTTTTTTTTTTTTTTTTTTTGTCTTTTTGAGACAGGGTCTCGCTATGCAGTTCAGGCTGGTCCTGAGCTCACTTTTGTAGCCCAGGCTGGTCTCGAACTCGCACCAATCCTCCTGCCTCAGCCTCCCGAGTGCCGGGATTACAGGCGTGAGCCACCATGCCCGGCTGTTTAGATTATTATAGGTATGTAAAATTGGTCAAATAATTAAACCTTAGCACTTTCCATAAATCTTAATTTTTTTAACTCTTCCAAATGCATTTTATATTTAAGTCACTCTTCTTAAAAATGTATAGGGGTTGAGGATGCAGAAAATGCAAGGTCCTGAGTTTGATTCCTGGTACCCACCCCCAAAATTTATTTATTTATTTATTTATTTATTTATTTATTTATTTATTTATTCCTTAGAGTTTTTATACTCGGGAGATTATATAATATCTGCATAGGTAGATCTGGTTTATTTCACTTATGAGTATATGTTCAAGATACATGCATTTGTATATGAAGTCTTCTAGTTTATCATTCTTTATAGCTGAGTAATATTACATTATATAAAAATACCACATCTCTTAACCATTCTTCAGATGATGGGCATTTTGGTTGTTTCCAAGATTTGGCTACCACAATTGTGCTGCTATGAACATAGGTGCACAGATATCACTATGATATGATGTTTTCAGTTCTTCTGGGAAAATTCCC
>PVJA010029098.1:0-26948 GCA_004027025.1 Myocastor coypus | reverse complement strand
AAACTGCAAGCACCTGTTAATAAAGGTCTTAAAAAAAAAAAAAAAAGATGGGAGGAAGAGCCAATGATCCCTGCTGTAGACTGGGATCAAACCTCAAGATAGAAGCCATAATTTCCTGGGGCTTGAAAGATTACACATATCAGAGCTGAAGCACCAGACCCCAAAACATTAGATACTATCTAACTTGTGTAATGCAGACCATGTTCTGCATATCCCTCTCTGAATATTGCAGAGATAAATGCAGGCTTCCTACCAGGTACAGCCCACGGTACTCACCTACTTCCTGACATTCTCAGTCACTCTTCCTCAAGCCACTCCTCCTTCATTACTGAATAAAACTCAGGCTAGGCCCTGGGTTGAGGCCTTTGCTCCGCATAGCCATCACCCTGACTCCCCCTAACTAAAATATGCTTTAGTGTCTTTATTCTTGCTGTGAGTGGCACTGAAGGTAGTAGCTTGAGGGGATTTCAATAACTTATCCTAGGGGTTACAAATATGAACTTTACAGATGAGATGAGGACTAGGAAGGGGCTCTCTGTAGTCAGTAAGGAAACAAACATGCTGCCCAAGTGACTCTTGGGGCAAACTGGTAAGTGGTTAAATGAGTTAGTAAATGTCAAGTGCTCATTACACTGCAGCTGTGCTGTATAAGTGTCAGCTGTGATGTGTGAAGTGCTGGATGGGGCAGCGGAGTGGACAAATTCTCGTACCACCAGCCCTGCTATGCTAAAGCCTGCCCCCCATTCCCACCCCCGTCCCACCAGTGGAGACCGGACAAGAGTCTGGCTTTGAGACTGAGGAGATAGCTCAACAGCACTACACCTGCCTGGTAAGTACAAGGTGATGAGGTCAATTCCCATTTCCAAAATAAAAGAGCCTGATCTTCTAAGTTATGAGGGAGCCCAGAAGCACCCAGACCTTAAGCAGGAAGGGGGGAGGGGCAAAGTAAGTAGCTGACACAAGACCATTCTGGTCACCTGAATTCTTTTTTTTTTAGAATTTATATATTTATTTATTTCTTGTTTCAGAACCTTTGTTTATTCACTCATTTTTATGGCCGGCTCAGCCCGCCCTGAGGACAAGACTGGCGCGGCATGTGGTGCCAGGGGTCGAACTGTGGTCTCTGAAGCCACCCAAGCTTTCCCAAGCAGGCACTTTATTTTTTTATTATTTATTTATTTATTTATTTATTTATTTATTTTGCGGGACCAGGGTTCAAACTCACGACCTTGCACTTGCCAGGCAGGCACTTGTGCCACGGAGCCATCTCCCCAGCCCCTTTTTTAATTTTATTTATTTATTTTATTTTATTTTATTTTTCTCTTTTTGAGACAGGGTCTTGCTGTACAGTTCAGGCTGGCCTTGAGGTCAGTTTTGTAGCTCAAACTCTCACTGATCCTCCCACCTCAGCCTCCCGAGTGCTGGGATTACAGGCGTACGCCACCACGCCCAGCCTTATTTTATTTTTAAAGAATTTTTTATTTTATTTATTTTTATTCTTGTTTCAGAACCTTTGTTTGTTTATTCACTCATTTTTATGGCTGGCTCAGCCTGCCCGGAGGGCAGGGCTGGTGCAGCATGTGGTGCCGGGGGTCAAACCGAGGTTTCTGAAGCAGCCCAAGCTTCCCCAAGCAGGCACTTTAGACCACTGAGCCATCCCGCTTGGCCCCTGGTCACCTGAATTCTTTCTTTTTTGTATTTAGTACAGGGTCTACAGGATCCCACCACATAGATTGGACTCACACCTGTTCTGTTTTCAGCCTCCTAAACTCTGGAATTATGGGCACTTGAACCACCATGCCCAGTCTCAATCATTGTCTCAGTGGGCCCCAGGGGTGTGGTTGTTACAGCAAGCCCCAGATGAAATAAACTGGGGATGAAACACACACGCCCGCCTCCCGTACTGTGTCTGTCTGGTTAGGCGCTTTAATCCGCTGAGCTATCTGGCCAGTTCTCTGAATTCTGTTTCTGAAAGACCAGTTGCAGATACTATGGTGGTACAAGCTGCATAGCGTGTGTGTGGTAGGTGATACATTGTGTCAACTTGAGGAAGCTTGGTGGGATGGGCTTGGCTGGTTCCGGGGCTGTGGGGGCCCTATCATGCAGGATGCCAAGGGCCTGCCCTGGGATGTGATTGGTTCTATTCTAGGGCCAGATGGGCCACCCTAGAGTGACTCAGCACAAAAAGTGTATAAAAAGAGTTGAGGAAGACTTTGAGCAGAGCAGCCCAGCTGGCCCTTCCCTGGCTGTTTCTTGCCTGGTCCAGTCCCGCAGCCACGCCACTTGGGAGGAGCTCCGCAGCTCCGCAGCTCCGCAGCTCCGTGCAGGCACAGAATTTGGAAGACAGGCTTAATAGATCCCACAGCTGCTGCTGCTGCTTCTCTGCTGCATTGTTTTCTGCTGCCTTGGAGCCAACAGAGTATGAACTGAAACCTCCACAAACCTTGGAGCCAATGGAGTATGAACTGAAACCTCCACAAACTGTGAGCTAAATAAAACTTTCCTTCCTTTATTTTGAATGTCAGGTATTTGTATGTCAGAGTAGCACTGAGGAGGCTGAGACAGGAGGCTCAAGGGTTCGACCCCAGATTGGGGAGGCTAGTGAGACTCAAAAAGTTAAAAAAAAAAGTCTGCTGTGCATAGTGGCATAATCCCAGCACTTGGGAGGCTGAGGCAAGAGGATTGGTATGAGTTGGAGACCAGCCTGAGCTACAAAAGTGAGCTCAAGGCCATTAAGAAAAAGAAAGAGGGTGGGGAAGGGGAGACACTAGGATTACAGCTCTGTGCAAAGGCCCAGGGCTCAATCCCCTGGGTTCAGTCCTCAGGATTAGGGTGGGAAAAAAGAGCACTTGGAAGTCTGGCTGGTTGCTAACTTAGTTTAATCCTTGTGGGTACATTTAGTGGGTACTTCTAGCTGTCCCCAAGAGTTTAGCCCTTCTAACTGAAGCCTCTAATTTTTGCTACAGCACATGGAAGCCCATCTTCCCAATCAAAGAAGCAAATCAAGGCTTCCTGGCTGTCCTTTTTCCAAGTCAGCTTCCTCTCCTTTCCACCCTGGCTTCACTGCCACTCTGCCCAACTCCCTGCAAGGTCTGAGATCTCCGGATGTTGGGCGTGCAGCCCCAGCTGGCCATGGTTTTCCCCAGGTGAGAAGCGGGGCTGGCGCACCCAGGGACTGACAGGAGAGCTGCCTGGCCAGGCTCAGGGCTCTGGGTCCCACTGGGAAATGTGCTCCTGAGCTGAAAAGAAAGCAAAACAAGGTGGGGCCTGGTGACAGCCTAGGCAGTCCTGGGATGAGGTCACCGTTGCCTCAGTTTGGAAGTACCCATGGCTGTGATCCTATGTGGATTCCAAACCCTGCTAGCAGATGCTGCTACTAACTGGTGCCAGGCCCGATGTTTGGCGTGTAGCCCTGTAAGGGATAAATGTCCCGTTTGTTCCTTTCTAGGAACGGAGCCATACACACTGTTCCTTAACTCCCCATGTGCTGGGACATGAGATAATGCAGTTCTAAATTGTCTAAGTTAGCTAAAAACAGAAACGAGGCCTGCCCCATCCCTGTGCCCTCTCTGACCATATTAAGAAGTTCCCCTCGCCACCTGGCCTTCAGCTTCCATATGATTATTTCTTCCAATGAATGTAACAAGCCGTTTAAACTAACCAATGCTATCTGCTTCTGTACCCGCGCCTGCATGGACCCCCCCTCCCTTTATCCTATGTGTTTATAAACCCCGACCATGCTGAACTCGAGGCTCTTTGTTCCTGCGTGTGCATTGAGCCCCATGCATGGACAAATAAACCCCTTGCTGATTGCATGAGAAGGCATCTGTTGGTGTCTTCCTTGCATGGCGGGCATCCCAACCCTAACAGCCCCAGCTGGCTGTGGTTGTGCCCAGGTGAGCAGCCAGGCAAGCAGGGCTGGTGCACCAGGGACTGGCATGAGAACTGCCTGGCCAGGCTCCGGCTCTGGCAGATGGAATGGTTTTGAGTTTTACAGCGTTGGTCATTCCAATTGAAGGCAGATGACGCCTCTGAGCTCCCTGGACTCTAGAGAATTGTTGGGAGCCTGCAGGGAGCCAGGAAATTGATCAGGTGTGTGTAGGTGGGACTGGGCCTCCATGCCTGAAGCAGAAAGCTGACCCCAGTGCCGAGAAAAATATCCTGTTGAGAAAAATATCCTGTCTGGTTAAGGCCAGCTATTGGTTGCTGGGTAGCCTTGGGTCATGGGATGCAAACTTTGTGGAAATATAAAAGGATCGTTTCTGTGTGTGTTGAGTTAGTCTTGCCCACCAGGCAGGCTGACGGCCACCTAGCCCAACTTTTTATCTTGTCTGTCTTTCCCATTCCTACCACTGTGTCTCCCTGGGGTTGAACCATTCACAGTAAGATAGATCAACGGATCCCTATATTTATGGATCCTTACAGAGAATCATGGAATATCAAGGGACTAAACACGGGTCCAAGGGGGCAGGCCTCACAACAGAAGAGAGGGATCTTTGAGAAATCCCCAACAATCTTGCCCTCTGTGGACTCTACTCCATTATGCCATGCTAAGCCCCCCTCCTCTCTCCTCTCTGGGCCTCAGACAGGTCCAAGATCCTAAGCAGGACGTCATCTGTGGCCTTGTGTATTCAAATGTACTTGGAGCTTGTGACTTGGATATCTTAGAGGCCTAGAGCAGTCTAACAGTGCCCTTGGGGACAGGAACCCGAGGAGGGGAGCCGAGGAAGGGCGCTCACCAAACTGGCAGATGTATATCAGTTTCAAGTTTTACAGTGTTGGTCGTTCCAGTTGAAGGCAGATGATGCCTGTAGCTCCACACAGTTGCCAAATCTGGGGCCCAGGGTAGGGGTGCACCAGGTGGTGGGATGAAATTAGGAGTCCAGGTAGGTCCTTGAGACTACCCTGGTAGACCACCTGCATCTACCAGGCCGACTCCCAAGCTGCTTCTGGAGCACTGCAGCTCTTCTCAGGGAAGCCAGGCAGTGTCACCATATCTCCCACCATGGCAGTGCTCAGCCACACCAGCCAGTGAGGGCCTGGGACAGAGGGGGTCACCTCCTTCTGTCCCAGCAGAAGAAGTGATGCCAGGAGCCTGGTCAGGCCTGGCTGCCAGCCAGCGAGAAGGATGTGGGGGATATTTGGAGATCTTGGTGACCATGCAGCCTCTCCTCCTCCTCCTCCCTTACCACCCATGCCCTGGGCATTCCTAGGCAGAGCAAATCAGGACAAGGCCACATAACTGGGGCTCCCTTGGTATAGGACGGCAGATGGGTGAGTGTGTGCATGAAGGATGCAGGGGAAGGACAGGTGTAGAGTGCTGGAGTCAGTGTCTTGGTGCAGGTAGGCTGGCGAAGAGAGGGGCTGGTGGGTGACAGGTGGAGGGGCAGCAGAGGGGATGGTAGGGACAGGTAGATGGATGCAACTGCCTTAGGTGCACTATTTCATGTGATATGCCTTCTCAGCTCTGGCCCATGCCATCTGCACCCTGAGTTCCCTGGCACATAGAAAGTAAGGGTCAGGCTTTGGAAGGTTTTTCAGTGGAATCTTAAGGCTTAGCCAAGCAAACCCAAGGGAGAAAGCAGCTTGGGGGAGGGTGGCCACCCCAGACTCACCCCTGGTTGTCAGGCTGACCAAAGGCAAAACTGGTGAAGGACTGGCACTCCCCAGTGGTCCAGCAGAAGGAGTCCTTTGCCATCTTGTAGGTGAGCCCTGAGCCGGTAGCCAAGGTTGCCCACCACCTGAAAGCCCTGGGCCCAAGCAGACCCTGAGCCCAGGATCCTACCTGCTAAGGACTCTTACCTCCAGTTCTCTAGCCCCACTCCTACCTGCAAGCTTCTCCTGGGAAGAGGTTGGCAGCCTGACTACTGGCCCCACTCTAGGCACCAAGCTGCTGTGCGCTTCTAACGGATGCCTTGGCTGTGGGTGGCATCAAGGCTCATACTCATCACGCCTCCATCCAGCCCCACTCACCAATCCAGAAGTTCCTGGTCTCAAAGTCACTGTCAGTCACCTCATTGGTAGTGTCCAGGCGGCCCAGGTAGAAGGCCAGGATGTGTTGCACCATCTGGCTCTTAATCTGGGCCAGTGCCTCACCCTTTCCCTGTAAGCCCAACCCAGGTCATGCTAACAGGGCCGTCAAAGCCTAGGCCAGTCCTTCCTGCCCATCAGGACACCCCGCTCCACCACCATGGAAGTGGACCCCCACATGTGTATGTATGCATGTGCTGGCCTGGCTGTCTTCACATGCAATTCTGACAACTTCTAGCCTCTGGGAATTGGGGTCCCCCTTGCCCTCCCCTGTGTCTTCTCTTTGTGTAAATGGGCCTAGATGACCGCCCAGAGACTCAGGCAGGGTTCCCCCTCAGGAGGGCCTTGTGACAACTGCACAGTATCTGAATTGTCCAGTACTTGAGTTGATTGCTATCCTGACCCGATTGGCGACCAGTGGCTGGAGCTGAGTTAGGACAGCTCCTTAGATACATGGTTTTGTCCTTGGGTCCCCCAAGTCATTGAGTTTTGTGACCTGGCTCCTGTGACCCTCTGAGTCTGGCTCCTGTGACCCTCTGAGTCTCCTCTGAGTCTGTGACCTCTGCTTTGTACTAATGAAAAGAGGTCAGGAGACATGGAAGGGTCACTCCATGACCACACTTGTGTGAGACCCTGGCGTCCCTGGGAAGGCCGGACCCTGGCTCAGCTGTCACCTGGCATTTCATCTTGGCTCCATAGTAGGTGTCTGCCTCTGAAGACACAGTGAAGCAGTCCCTGTCGATCATCAGGTCACAGGTGTGGAAAGGAAAGCACACCTTGGCTGGGGTGGGGGTGGGGGAGTGGAGCTTGACTCACCACTGCCTCCTACCCTGCCAGGGAGCTAAGCTCAAAGGGCCCCTTCCTCTGCTTACCTGCCCCCAGCTAGAAATGGGCCAGAGTGAGTGGTGTGCTGGTAAATGTATAGCATGAACTCTCTGGAAAAAAACAGCCACAGCTCGTAGCACTTGCCAGTTTCAGAGGAGTAAATGCTCCCACTTCGGTCAGTTCCGAGCTACCAATAGGATGTCACTGAGCAGGGAGTAGGTGAGGGATGCACACAGTAGGCCCGGGAAAGAGCCTAGGTGGGGACTCACTGGCACACTGGGCTCCCCTGTAGCCAACGTCACAGACACAGAAGCACTCCTCTTCCCAGAAGTGGCCATGCATGCACTGCACACTGCATCTCACTGGCACAGTGGAGAGGAGTAAAAGGGCTTGGCCTTGAACATTCAGGGGTGCCAGCCCTGGCAAGAACACCCTCAGTCAGGGCTTTCAAGTGCTGCCACACTTGGCTTGTTTTGTTTGAGTCTCATTGTGAAAAGAAGCAACTTAGGGTTCGGGAGCAGGAAAGTAGAACAACTAGGTGACACACTCCTATAATCCCAGCACTTGGAAGGGTGAGGCAGGAGGACTGCTGAGAGTGTAAGGCTAGCCCAGTCTACATAGCGAGACCCTGTCTCAAAGACAAAACAAAAAAGATACTCCTTCTATTTCTTAATTCTATCCACTTTCCAAGGTCCCATAGACTCAGAGGCCAAATCTGATTCCATTTTGAGTCTCCTGTAGAGCTCAGGGTATGATAGATAGTGGGGGCTCAGTGAATGCTTACTGAATGAAAGCATGGAATGTACAAGCCAAGCAAGCCTACATGCCCATGCTCACCTTCCTCTACACCCTCACCTTCGCAGTATCTGCCGGTATAGCCAGGACAGAGGCAGTGGCAGGTGCTAATGTTGAGACGTCCATGGTTCTGGCAGCTCATGCGACATGGGTTTCTGGGGACCTCTGGTCAGTTGAAGAGGAAACTCTGAATAGGAGTATTCTCTGGACAGGACAGGAAGGTGCCACCCCAGGGGCCGAGGGTCCTGGCTTCTAGGACAGCCTCTTAGGCTCTTGCCACCCACCCAAGGGTGCCAGGCCATGATCCATGTGCCTGCCGCGGGCAGGGTGCGGTACTCACCACAGAGCCCCCCTGTGTGGTCCCAGGCCTTGAAGCAGCCAGAGACACTGGCTGTGCAGAAGGAGGACCCAGGCGCCCTTCTTATAGGGAACGATTGTCTTTCCATTTACCTCCCAGTTGCCTCTGTGAAAACAAACAGCAGCGGGGAGTCAGGGAGCTGGGAGGGACAGGAAGATTTGTTAGGAGAAAAAGACAGCCCCCAAACATATGCTGGGCAGTCTTTTTTTTTTTTTTTTTTTAGAATTTTTTTTTTTCTTGTTTCAGAACTTTTGTTTATTTTTATGGCCAGCTCAGCCTGCCCTGAGGGCAGGGCTGGCGCAGCATGTAGTGCCAGGGATTGAACCGTGGTCCCTGCAGCTGCCCAAGCTTTCCTAAGCAGGCGTTTTAGACTACTGAGCCATCCTGCTAGGCCCCTGGGCAAAGTCTTTTAAAGCATGGCCATGCTTCCAGGAAGGGGCATTTGAGGATAAGCTCTGCTCTGCGTGCCCAGAGTCTTCTGTACCTTCTCTCTCTGTCCTTCTCTCCCTGCTCCCAACAAGGATGCAGATGTCTCACCCTTGGGGTAAGCATCCTGTCCTGCCCTCCCACCGCCCACATCTCAGGCTTACCCGGGGGAGTAGGCACAGACAACGGCTTCCATTGCCGCCTGGCCTGCAGAGCAGGGATGCCGCCCACAGCCCAGCTGGCTTGAGGTGGCCCACACGAGCTGCAGAAGACACAGTTGCTCAGAAACCCCATCAAAGACAATCCCCACTTCCATCCAGGAGCACTGGCTGTGTGTGCCTAGGTGGGGGCACACAGCCTTGGCCTTGGAGGCAGCAGCTGGGGATACCTCTCTGGGGAGGGCTGTAAGGGTGGTGAGCGGCAGAATCCCCTATGGTCTTTCTGAGTGGAGAGGGAGTAGACTGAGGATTGGGAGCTCCAAGAAGAAAGATTATAGGAAGCCGGGCGTGGTGGCGCACATCTGTAATCCCAGCACTCGGGAGGCTGAGGCAGGAGGATCAGTGAGAGTTCGAGAGCAGCCTGGGCTACAAAAGTGAGCTCAAGGCCAGCCTGAACTGCACAGTGAGACCCTGTCTCAAAAAGGCAAAAAAAAAAAGAAAGAAACATTATAGGAGATGGAGAAGAATGACAAGAGGGTCTTGAAAATGAAGAGCCTTGTGATAGACCACAAAAATAGCCATAGCCTTTTACTTCTTGCCCTAGTCCACTCTTGTAAATGTGATTTTGCGGCCACTTGCAGCAAGTAATGAGGTTCTTTTTTCCATGTGGTTGGCCGTGTGACTTGTGTTGGGGTTAAGAATACAGCAGAAATGAGCCTGGGCCTCAAGAGACACCAGAGTTTTCACTCATGCTCCTAGAATCATGCTCAGCCACCCCATGAACGAGCCCAGGATAGTGTGTTAGAGGCTGAAAGGGCTCAGAGGGCAGCCATGAGTCAGTGGAGGCCATGCTAGACAGCTGACTCCCAGTGCTTGCGACTAGTAAAGACCAGAGAACCTTCCAGCCAAGCCCAATCCAAAGGTCAGTCTGCAAAATCATAGGTTGCTAAAGTTTGCGCTGGCATACCCTCTAGCAAAACTAATGGGTGCAAGTGGATGTGGTGGCACACCCCTGTGATCCCAATGCTTGGGAGGCTGAGGCAGGAGGATCGATGTGAGTTGGAGTCCAGCCTGGGCTACAAAAGTGAGCTCAAGGCCAGCCTGAGCTGCATAGTGAGACCCTGTCTCAAAAAGAAAATAAAGGGGTATATATTTTTATTTTTTTTATTTTTTTTTTATTTTTTTTTTTTTATTATTTTTATTCTTGTTTCAGAACCTTTGTTTGTTTATTCACTTCATTTTTTCGGCCGGCTGAGCCGCCCCGAGGGCAGGGCTGCTGCAGCATGTGGTGCCGGGGATTGAACTGCGGTCCCTGAAGCTGCCCAAGCAGGCGCTTTAGACCACTGAGCCATCCCGCTGGGCCCCTATATTTTTAAACTTAAATGTACCTTTTAATTTTATTTTAGGAAAGTGTCTACAGGATGTTCAGGGTCTCACTACTAGATCTAATTCATAGTGATCCACCTGTTTACAGCCTCCTAAGAGCTGGGATAATAGGCCCATGCCACCACGCCCAGTCTCAATTGCCATCTCAGCATGCCCTGGGCAGGCTCGGGAATTGAATCTCTGGCCCCAGCACCTGCTTGCAGGCACTTTAATCCGCTGAACTATTTGGCCAGCTCTTTAAATATAAAATCTTAGAATTGGTGAGTCTGGAAAAAGCACAAATGATCCATCCACAGGAACAGCTAAGTAAACTCTAGAAACCACTAAAAAAATGACAAACACCAGACTGGATTGAGGCAGGAAGATTTGAAGATATAATCACAGGCATCAGAGAATGCACTCTTTTTAAGAGTCTATGAGGCTTTCACAAGCACTGACTTTTCACTAAATGACACAGCAAGTTTCAACCAAGATCAAAGAGTCACTATCTTACAGGTCATATTATATTAGTTCGGGAGCCAGGGAGATAGCTCCCTGGCACAAGTGCCTGCCTGGCAAGTGCAAGGTCATGAGTTTAAACCCCGGTCCAGCCAAAATAAATAAATAATTCTATTTTCTATTAATTCAGTAGGATGTAACTTAATGATAATTTAGAAATAAAAGGCTGGGGAGATAGCTCAGTAGAATAAGCACTTACCTGGCAAGCACAAGGGCTTGAGTTCAATCCCTGGTTCTACAAAAATAAATAAATGAATAAAGAAAGTATATTTTGGATGCTTTAATATATACATCAAAATTTTAAAAATCACGAGGCTGAGGCAGAGGAGGACCAGCTTGAGTTCAGCAATTAACAAGTGTGAGGTGGGCAGCTTAGTGAGATGCTGTCTCAAAATTTAAACATGGTGAGACTGGCTAGAGATGTAGCTCAGTGCAAAGGCCCTGAGTTCAATCCTCAGTAGCACCATCAGGGAAAAAAAAAAAAAAAGCAAAAGCAAGAACCCACACATGACAGGAAATAGAAAACAGCCCTAGGAACAATAAAAGCACTTGTTTTTGCATTCTGGGAGGCTGAGGCCTGCACAATATGGTGACTTAGAGACCCTGTCTCAAATTTTAAAAGGAGAGAGGATCTGGGGATATATTGCAGTAGGAAGGTCTTCAGTTCAATCCCCGGTAGCACTCCATAAGGAAACAAAGTTACAGAAAAAGTAAAACAAAATAAACAGGAGGAAAAGGAACCGGAATATTTAGAACAAAGTCCAGCGTCTTCTGAGATGCCCCTCCCAGCCCTGTGGTGGTGTTGGTCTCAGCTGCTTTGACTCACCTGAGTGTAGTGTGTGCAGGTGGCATTTGGGGCACACTCAGCTGCCTCATGGCTGTACCACTGCCCCTCTGCAAACCAGAGGTCGATCACCTCAGAGAAGGACACTGAGCCTGTGGGCAGCAACTGCATGTTCCAGCCCATTTGTGGGGTGCGCTGTGGAGCAGATGCCAGATCTGGGGCTGGTGTGCCACAGGGGGCTGCCCTGGCTTGAGCTAGCTGAGCCAGGTTCTCACTCCAGTCCTGGGGTGGCACAGACAGGCACAGAAAGACTCAGGGGGAAAAGGAGGCCACCAGGCAATGACCCAGGTTGCCTGCTAACTCGAAGCATGTGTAGCCTAGTGGGTGATGGTGAGACCCCAGGTCAGGCAGCACCACAGATGTTCTCTCTCCAAAGTTGGGAAGGCACAGGTGGGTCTGGTACTTGGCGCCTGATCCAGAGCCCTGCTCTGCCCAAGATCAAGCCACCATCTCCTTGAGTCCCACCCACATGGGCACCCGGAGCCCCTGCCATGAAAACAATGCCAGTCCAGGTGACAGGGTGGGCTTCTTCAGGATCCTGCCAAATTGCCCAGGCAGGATTTTTTTCTTTTTGTTTTTGAGACAGGGTCTCGCTGTACAGTTCAGGCTGGCCTTGAGCTCACTTTTGTAGCCCAGGCTGGTCTCGAACTCGCACCAATCCTCCTGCCTCAGCCTCCCAAGTGCTGGGATTACAGGCATGTGCCACCACGCCCAGCTAACCCAGGCAAGATTTGAACTTGAGATCCTCCTTCCTCTGCCTCCCAGAGTGCTGGGATTATAGGCATATGCTACCAGGCCTATCTTGTTTTGCTCTCAGGTGAAGCTGGCCCTTATAATTATTTTTATTTATTTTTTAATTTAATTTCTTTTTATTTATGCTTTTTCTTCTTTTTGAGACAGGGTTTCATTATGCAGTTAAGGCTGGCCTTGAGCTCACTTTTGTAGCCCAGGCTGGTCTCGAACTTGCACCAATCCTCCTGCCTCAGCCTCCCAAGTGCTGGGATTACAGGCGTGCGCCACCACACCCAGCTTGACCCTTATAATTTCAGGAGCTCTCTGCAGCTCCTACCTGGCCAAGCTTCCCTCCTGAAAAACTGCCCCCGCAGCCCACTCTTCTCTGGTTCTTCTAGGCCCTCTGCCCTACTGCAGCACCTAGGGAGACTGGTTGGAGATGAGACGGGAGAGTTCCCCAGGGCCTCAGAATTTTGGCCCAGCGAGCAGAGTGCTTTGGGGTGGACACCTGCTCTTCCCCACCCACGCTATCCATGGAACAAGGGGCTTTCTGCCATCATTCTGCCATGGCCATCCCTGCTGTAGTGCAGCCATTTCATTCTGGCCCTGGGACCCCCAGTGGTCACGTAATCTCCTGGGGGACAGCATCGTCTAGAAAGAGGGACAATAAAGTGCTCACCGGATGGATGGCTGCAAGGACCAAGTGACTGCCAGGAGCAAGGGGCTGGGCTCAGGGTACCTGAGCAAATGACATACTGGGCTTCAAGGGAGCAGGGCAGGGAAAGCGGGGAGTGGCTCCTCCATACTTCCCCACCCCCACCTCCTGGGAAACTGACCTCGGGCTCTCAAGGTCGCTGCCCACAAGGCAGAGGAGTTTATGGGAAGCAGCCATGGGGAACCCTGTCTCCCACTCATGCTCCCTGGCCTTTTAAGGGGTTGGGGCTGCAGGAGTCTCGGGCTATGGGGCAGCATTTCTGAGCCCCAGCATGACAGACCCACCCCTCAGCCTCTGTCCATGTCCATCCTGGTGGTGGAGAGCCTTTGGCCCCCACCTCGTTGCTGTTCCTGCATTGGAATGTGGATAAATGAAGGAGTGGGCTGTGGCTCACACGCAGCCCCTCACCTTGCTGCAACCCCCAGCCCTGCAGGGTGCATCTGCCTCAGCTCCCCACCCTCCCTTGCTACTGGACTCCTTTGTATAGCTCCTCTTCCCCAAGAAGAGGATCCTCCACCCTTCCATGGCTTCTGGTTTCCATGGAAACGGGATGCCAGGGCAGGCCCAAGGTCTGCTGCAAGGCAAAGGGGCCTGGTTTCCTAGCCAAAGATCCTCCTGGGGAAGGACGATGCTGCAGAGACCCCAGCAACCAGGGCTTCAGTTCCCCAGGAACCAGCATGACTGGCTGTGCCCACCCTACCAGGTGGAAGGATCTCTCTTACTCTCAAGGCTCCTGACTCCCCTGTGGGCATCTCTCCCTCCTCCTGGCTGCCTGTCCTTTCTGCAGAGCAACACTAGGGCACTCACCATTCTCGTCATGTTGGCCACTGGGGGCTGTACCTGGCTGCACAGGCGGTTGTGCAGCGACAATAGCAAGAAACTCTCCTTTCTGTTCAGGGCTGGGGGCCAGGGGAGGAGAAGGTCAGGCCACCCTGTAGCTAGACCTAGGCCTGTCCCCCTGGCAAGGTGAGAGTCAACCCCACCTCTAGTACACCAGACCTGAGATGGATGGCCCATGGGTCTGTGGGAGGATGCAGAGCACAGGTAGAGGGGTCCCAAAGGCAGGGACAGGGATGCAGGTGGGAAGAGAGTCCAGAGTTGTGACAGTGCTGGGGTGAGAGGCCAGGGCAGAATGTGGGTAGCACCCAGGCCCGGGATCCTCCAAGCACCCCCGCTGGAGCTCCTCTTGGCCATTGTATCTCTTGCCCCAACCCTTGGCCCATTGCTTTTATCCTACTTCCCCCCACCCCCCAGCCTCAGGCTTAGGTCACTCATCTGCTGACCCCAGTACAACCCAGGGCTCAGGCCTGACGATTAGTTTCCAAGACACCCCTGGTGCCCCCTTCGCACACCTCAGTGCTCCTTACCTCCTGGTACTAGAGCCAGCTCTGGCAGCTGGGGTGGCCATACTTCTGCCCGGACAATGCTACAGAGAGCCAGGAACATGGACAGGAGGCCCAGCCGATGGCCCTGGCCTCCCGACCCTGGAAAGGACACCAGCTGAGGCATGGGCCTGTCAGGCACTACGAGGACAGCCTGGCTCAGCCAGCCAACTCCTCCCGGGACTGGATGAAGCTATTCACAAACTCAAGAAGTCAGGCTGGGCTGGCAGACAAAAGGGGGAGGCCAGTGAGTACTCAGTGTGTCCAAACAGCCTCCCATCCTCTGCACCTGACGGCTGATTGAAAAGAGCCGGTGCCCCAGGATGCCTCCATTGTTGGCCTCCTCCCAGCCTGGCCAGCCTGCCCCATGGCAGCAGGCAGAGCAGTGTGCACTGACCTCATGGCCCCTGCTAATCATTGCAGGATTATTGGCACCCTTGGGGAGCCCTCGGAGACCCTGCTGATTGGCTTGCAGACATTCCAGGGCTGGGGATTAGCGGCTGATGGCTGTACCCAGGTTGGGACAGTGTCCTCCAGGCCCACGGACGGCTTCCACTCCCCCACCTCAGGCCCAGAAGAAGAGGCTGGGGCTTCAGCCATGTGTCCTGTGAGGCAGAGGAGAACTGAGCAAAACCCCATGGGAGTTGTGTCCTTTCTTTGCAAACTGATCCCAACCCCCAGCCATGAATTAAACATAGGCAGGAGGTAACTACACACCAGACAGGTGCTACAGATGGGCTCTTAGGAGAGCAGGCCAGCACTGTACCTTTGGGAGGAAAAGACAAAATACTCTGGGCATCCTGGGGGCTGAGACCAACCCTGGTGCCCACACCCTCTGCCATGTGACTTCAGGCCAGGAGAGGGCAAGACAGATGGGTAGAAGAGCATGTGATGGATGGCCTTGGCCTGCTCTGGCCCTGCTGGGTGTAAGCCTGCCTTTGGACACACAAGCCATGGGCCAGCAGAGTCCCCCAGGAACCAGAGAAGCCTTTCTACACCATGGCCCATGTTCCTTAGAGAATTAAGCACTGTCTTGCAGGCTGCAGCCACCCCAAAACACAGCCTCAAGAGCCAACCACTTTCTTCTGGCAGTTGGGTGACTCTTGGCCCTTGAGCCGGCTCCCTCTCAGGGCTGGAGACCAACTCCATGGAAACTGAGCTGAGATGCAAGTGGGCTTGACTTTCTGGGGAACACTGGTGGGGTGTGGTTATAATTCTGGGTGTCAGGCAGTGGGGACAAAGACAAGCACAGGGACCCCAAGGTTCACCTCAAACTCACTACATTCAGGCACCAGCAGTGCTGCAGAGCCCGTTTGGTTGTTTGCTTGAGACACGGTCTGGCCATGCTATGCTGTGCTGGCTGACCTTGAACTCATTATGTATCCTAGGCTGCCCTCAAGCTTGCAGCAGTCTTCCTGCTTCTGCCTCCCAGATGCTGGCATGTAGGCATGTGGGGCTTACAAGGCAGGTTCACACTTGTGGGTTTATTCATTGGTACAGTGATCTGTGTAGCAGCAGATGTGAACCATGATAGCTACTTTTATTATTTTTTTTTTTCCCGGAACTGGGGATTGAGCTCAGGACCTTGCACTTGCCAGGCAGGCACTTGGGCCCCTGAGCCATCTCCCTGGCCCCTTGACAGCTACTTTGTCAATCTGTCCTGAGGACTTGTCCAAAGTCACCTGTCAGTGCACCTCAGCTAATTCAGAAAGTCCTCCATCACATTCCTGGTGCTTTAATTCATACTGTGGATTTTTCTGAGCGCAGTTTTTATATCCATGTTCTTCTAAAAAAATTTTTTGTATTTTAGGGAAGGGTCTACAGGGTGTTCAGGGTCCCACCACTAGATCAGACCCTAGTAGTGATCCATGTTTACGGCCTTCCAAGGGCTGGGATTATAGGCATGTGCCACCATGCCTGATCTCAACTGCTGTCTCAGCACACCCTAGGGGTGGGGCCCGCAAGGCGGGCCCAAGGATCAAATCCCAGGCTATAGTCATGTTCTGTGTTGACTAATAAATGACCCAATCCTGGTCCTGGACTTCTGTGATAAATTTGTTTTCTTTTGAAGTGTGATGACAAGCCCCTAGGGCAGCAGGAAGGGAAATAGCTTTGGGGAGTTGGGAGTAGCATAACTTCTGAGGCTCACTGTAGGAGGCCAGAGTGAACCCAACTTAGGAACCAAAAGAGGAAATGCTGCCGATAAAGTACTGACCCGTGCCTGAAGGTCCAGGGTCTGACCAAGCTGCTGTGTGTGCCTCTGTGGCCTGTGTGACCCCTGGGCCTCAGAGTCTAATGGCAGAAGCAGGAATGCCAAAACTCTGTAGAATCCCAAGTGCCTGCACCGTGGTGTAGCTAGCATGATGGTGTATCGAGTAGTTTCTCCTGAGTCCACAGTTTTTATTGGAACTTGCCCCGTGGTTTTTGTGGGCTTAGAGAATAGGCCCACAAGCTTGCAAGGCAGCTTTCCCAGGTGAGGCTCTGTAGGGTAAATATCCAGGTATCAGAACTCATATCCCATTCATATGCTTTATTGTATGTCTGCCTATTCACCTGTTGTAATTTGAATTTTTTTTTTTTTTTTTTTTTGAGATAGGGCCTTAGGGTCTTGTTATTTAGTGCAGGCTGCCCCTTGGATAAGTCACTATAAAGTGATTTATAGCCCAGGCTGGCCTCAGACTCTCAGCAACCCTCTTGCCTCAGCCTCGGCCTTCTGAGTGCTGGGAGGATAGGCACGTGCCACCACACCAGGCTTGTAGTTTGAATTTGGACTGTCCCCGGAAAGGCCCTGTACTGGATGGAAGCCTGTGGTGCTGCTGGAATGTAGTGAGACCTTTAATAGATAAGGACTAGTGAATGAAGTCAGGTCCTTCCTTGGTGGGGTGAGGGTGAGGGTGGGGGAGGGGAGATGGGGGGAGGCTGTCCTTGAAGGGGATATTGAGACCCAAGCCCCTTCCTATTTGTCTCTTTACTCTCAGCTACTATGAAATGAGAAACTTTGCCCTACCACATGTTCTCATCATGATGTTCTGCTTTACTTTGTTCCAAAAACAATGCAGACAATGACTGCAGAATGGGCCCTCTGAAACTATGCAGCAAACCTTTCTTCCTCTTAAGCCAATTGTCTCTGGTACTTTGTCACAGTAACGCAAAGCCTATTAATATACTACTGCTTTCTAGCTCCTGCCTAGCAGACACCTCTTCCCAGTTTGTAATCTCCCTGAATAGGTTATATATATTTTTGGGCCATTTTGTTTTTCCCTGAAACAGCTTATGTTGTCAGGGGTGTGAAATCCTGTTGCTATTCTCCCAAGAAATTCTCTTCCAGATTTACATTTAAATCTGGAAGACCTATGGCAATATCTCTTCTAGAAATTACATGCCCCCATTTCTTTTCATCTATAGGTTTTACCATTTTTATTTTGGGTGGTGCTGCCTGTCTGTAATCCCAAGACTCTGGGAGGCTGAGACAGGAAGATCTTAAGTTTAGACCCATACTGGATGATGTAGTGATTTGGCAACACCCTGCCTGAAAATAAAAAAATGTAAGAAATGGCTGGGTGGGCTGGGCTGTGGTAGCACATGCCTGTAATTCCAGCACTTGGGAAGCTGAGGCAGGAGGGTCAGTGCAGGTTCAAAACCAGCCTGGGCTACAAAAGTGAGTTCAAAGCCAGCCTGAACTGCATAGCAAGACTCTGTCTCAAAAAGAAAAAGAAAAAAAAAAAAAAAAAAAAGAAGGAGATCTTGGGGAGCTTTGAGTCAGCGAGAGGCCTAGGTACAGCCCAGGGTTGGGAACTGGATACCCATGGAGGTGAAGATGGGAACATGACCCTGTACACCCCAGGTGTCCCTATCACCCAGGGACTCCCGGAGGAGACTGGACCATGAGGTGGGAGCATATTTGCTGGTGTTGCTGCCACAGATCTGCCTCAAGTTGTATGAGTAGCTCGGACACTGTTCTTGTGCTCCATGCCTGCACTTCAGGGGCTGGCCTTCCTCGCTGACCTGGAGGCCACCGTGTTTAGCTGGAGACCAGAGCCATACGACCTGGATTCATCGTCTAGTCATGTCACGAACGCAGAGGGAGGTGAGAAGAAAACACCAGGGCATGATAAAAAGGAATTGGGGATACATAGGTAACCTTAATGCAGGTCATGCCCAGATGCTGGGGGCCGAAAATGCTGACCCAAAGGTAAAGACAGAGCGGGCTGGCTTTTCAGTGATGTCCTGTAAGATACTTTCACAAGATTTATTGTGAAATAAATTTGCACATTTACAGACACTGCTGACGAAGGGCGTTACGCTGAAGTTTTAGTTTCCCAGTATCCTGAAAGAAATGAAATATGTTGGTGAAGATGTAAGATCCCCTAGGAACAGAAATCAGGCCACCTTTGGAATCGTTGGGTTAGCACGGGTGGGTCTGCGCCTGTGCGGTGGGCTCCCAGGTCGTCATGGAAACGAATCAGCACGGCTCAGGAATCCCTCAGCCAAGGAGGAGGAGCGGCTCCGAGACCCTGTGCTCCAACATTTCCCCATCAGTACCGCCTGTGTAAGCTCTGCCCCTAGTCTAATCCCATAAAACCTCCAACGTCTGCCTCTACCAGGCTTGTGAGTCTCTGGCCTGTGATGTGGTCTGTTTTCCATTCCCTGTAATAAAGGATTTCTTTGCTTTCACCCAGTTGCCTTTTGCATCAGAGGAGGGAACCTTACAAGCACCACAAACTTAAGATGTGCGTGGGAAGAAAACCTAAGGGCTGCACCAGTGGACTTGGGTTGTTTTTTACTCTTGCAGCCCAAATGGCCCTGCTGCCTCACCTGCCATCTGTGTAGCTGCTACACATGTGTTGTGCAATCCAAGATGCGGTGATGTTAAGCTGCCTCAGTGGGCAACTCTGCTGGCAGAAGCTCCCAGTGGTGGCCACCAGGAGATGGCAGTTTCTGTCGTCTCATTGTCATGTGTGGTGTTTTCAACTCGATTCCTGGTCCTCCACCTTATAGTGTGGTGAAGGAAGGAGCATTGAATTATGAGAGGACTTGCTATAGGCAAGGTATCTGTCTTTACAGGGAGCAAGAATTTCATCTTCCAGTTTGGCCCCCAAAGCTAGGTTTCTTGCAAACTGCGTGTATGGCCCACCTACTGTGGTACCAAGTGTGGAAAAGTCAGATGACACAAACACAGCTGGCATAAACAGAGGTCCTCGTAACAGCTGACCATCTGAGCTTGTCCTCTGTGTGTCCATATTACTGTCCTGACCCTGGATTCCAGAAGTGACCACCTTGTGGATTGTATATTCTACTCTGCAGAAAATAGAGATATTGCTGGGCACCCAGGAGCTGAAGTTGCTTGGGTTGGTGGCTGGAAACTTGTAGCTAGACCATTGCTTCTTACAGAGAAAGACTTCCTGGTTGGTGCTGCACTTCCAAAGGACAGTAACCCTTCAGAGCATCTACCCTCACGGGCCGCTGAGCCATATCCCCAGCCCCTTATCTGCCTTTAACTCTTAAGAGTGAAAACTGCGCTGGGCGTGGTGGCTCACGCTTGTAATCCCAGCACTCTGGAGGCTGAGGCAGGAGGATTGGTGCAAGTTCGAGGCCAGCCTGGGCTACAAAAGTGAGCTCAAGGCCAGCCTGAACTGCATAGCGAGACCCTGCCAAAAAAAAAAAAAAAAAAAAAAAAAAAAAAAAAAAAAAAAGAGTGAAAACTGGTATCTTAACTGATAAGGGTGAAAACTTGTGTTTGAAGTAAATAGCCCTGGGTTTCTTCCTGTGCACAGCTTAAGTGTATGGTGGTAACCCAGGGATCATCCAGCCATAAATCTTCAGATCATCTGCCTCATCACATGCAGGCTTGAGCTCTGACTCTTCTTTGTTTTGTTTTGTTTTTTTCCTTTGAGACAGGATTTCTCCACTTAGTTCAGGTTGGCCTTGAGCTCACTTTGTAGCCCATGCTGGTCTCAAACTCCCAGCTGTTCTCCTGCTTCAACTTTGTTAGTGTTGGGATTACAGGCATGTTCCACCATGCTCAGCTCTTTTGTGTGTGTGTGTGTGGTACTGGGGATTGAACTCAAGACCTTTAGGCAAGCACTTACTCTACTGAGCTATCTCCCTGGCCCCATCATTTTCTTTTTTAATAATGAAAAATATTTTTCTGATAAGATCGAAGTACTCTTATTATTATTATTTATTTTTTGGTACCAGGAATTGAACTCAAGACTTTATGCTTCCCAGGCAGGCATTTGTGCCTAGTGAGCTATATCCCTGGCCCTAAATACTCTATTGGGTTTTTTTTTTTTTCTGTATTTTTAGGGAAGGGGTCCTGCATGGCATGGCATGGCATGGTAGGCCAGATTGAACCCCTGGCCCCTGTGCCTACTTGCAGGCACCTTAATCAGCTGAGCTATTTTTTTTTTAAATTTTTATTTATTTATTTTTTTCTTGTTTCAGAACCTTTGTTTGTTTGTTCACTCATTTTTATGGCTGGGTCATCCCGCCCCGAGGGTAGGGCTGGTGCAGCATGTGGTGCCGGGGATCGAACCACGGTCCCTGAAGCCGCCCAAGCCTTCCCATGCCAGCTGAGCTATTTTGCCAGCCCTTTAACTAAATATGCTATTATAAGAGAGGTATAAGTTTTTAAAAAATTCTAATTCTAGTAAAATTGACAGTGATCTTACTTTTTTAACTGTATGTATGTATGCTTGTATGTATGTATGTATGTATTTATGTTATGGCTGGCTCAGCCTGCCCTGGGGTTGGGGCTGGTGCACCATGTGGTGCCAGGGATCAAACCGTGGTCCCTGTGGTTGCCTAAGCAGGTGCTTTAGACCACTGAGCTATCTCGCTGGCCCTCATTGACAGTGATTTTAAAATGCAGCATGTGTTCTTCATAGTCTGCTTAGTGAAGAATTTCACTTTGTGTTTTTAGCAAGCTTTACAATGAATCCAGATTATATGGTACCTGATAACTACAAGTTGGGTCCTTTCTTCCAGACCTAGTTTCTTCAGTAAAGCCCCATGTTTGTGGAGATCTAATTAGTTCACCTAAGACATCATTGGGTCATTTGCACTGTCCAACCATTTTAGGTTTTTTGTTTGTTTTGTTTGCGACAGAGTCTCACTTTGTAGCCCAGGCTAGCCTTGAATTCAGGGTAATCCTCCTACCTCAGCCTCATGAGTGCTGGGATTATAGGTGTATGCCACTGTGCCTTGCCTTCCCACCTCCTGTCCCCAAAATGCCCCCAGGTATGATCTTGTCAATGGATGAACCCACGGATGAAGTGAGAGCCTCATGATCTAGCCACTTTCCAAAAGTCCATCCGTGAGCAACACTGAGGGCTGGTGAGGTAGCTCAGCAGACTCAGGGCCTGCTTAGGAAAGTGCAGGGACTGGGGTTGGATCCCTGGGCCCACATGCCATGGCGCCCCCACCCCCAGGCACATTGATCAGGCCATTGAAACCAGTGCTGAGGAGGCTAAAAACAGCAGGATCACTATGAATCTGAGCTGTGTAATGAGACCCAAATACATTAAAAAAAAAAAAGAAAGAAAAAAAAAAAAAAAAAAGAAGTGATACTACAACACAATGAACCTTTCAGGGACCAGGGAGATAGCTCCATGAAACAAGTGCCTGCCTGCCAAGTGCAAGGTCATGAGTTCGAACCCTGGTCCCACCAAAAAAACCAATGAGCCTTTTTGGGGGGACATACTGGAATCCCAATAATAACATAATTGTATACTGTATATAATTATATACCACTATAAAATCAGGTACTGTCTACAGAGCTGCTAGAGTGTGTGTCTAGGTGTCCCCCCAAAACCTCATGCAGGTAAGGTGTAGTGGTTGATACAATGTGTCAGCTTGGCTGAATGACTCAGCAGCCCTGTTCCCTGTTGGTGGGAGCCCCACTCTGGGGTACAATTGGTTCTTCCCTGGAGTATCACCCGGGCCTGCCTAGGATATGATTGGATTTCTCCCTAGAACGGGATCAAGGGCCCGTCCTGGGGTATGACTGGTTCCACCCTAGGGCGCAATGAGTCCACGTCAGAATGACTGAGCAGAAAAAGACTTTTTAAAGGGCTAAAGGAGGAGTCAACACTTCGTTGGAGAAGCTTTGGCCTTCGCATTCAGACTGGATTTCATCATCAGGCTTGGGGTGCAGACTCTTCGGCCTCCAGCTTAGATCTCTTGCCATCTGCTGCAGACTCTTCAGCCTCCATCTACAGACACTTCAGTCTTCCATTATGGACCCGTCAGCCAACAGAGACTTACACGGAGTGCTGCAGTGAAGTTCAGGCCTCGGGATTGAATTCTTCAGTCCGGAGTGTGCAGACGCCCTGTGCGCGCTTCCTCATCTGACTGTGTGGCTATTGTAAGCCAATCTTACAATTTCTTATAGCTTGTATATTTGGTATTAATATCCATTCCTTATATCTATTCTGTTCCTCTAAGTAAAACCTTGACCAATACAGAAGGGCAGGTTTCTAGAGTTTAGGATTGACTTGTGGTCCAATGCTGGGCTTATTTGTGTGAGTGCTACACTCACCCTGGGCAGGGAGCCTGAACAGAAGCGAGGGAAGTCTGCTGCTGCTCCCTCATGCTCTCGCTACTTTTGCTGCTTTCCACCACCATACGCTTGTACCCTCTTCCACGTACCACTCTGCCTCGGAACCTCCCAGGTATGGACTGAAACCTAGACAAACTAAGCAAAATGGACCTCTCCTTCCCTAATGTAGGCACTGGGTATTTTGTCTCAGTAATAAGAGAAAAGTAACTGAGACAGTAGCCAACTTCCAGACCTTAAGTATATAATTCAATGATTTTTTAAAATATGTTGTCTTTTTTTTAATAATTTAATTATTTTTTTCTGTATTAGGGAAGAGTCTACAGGGTGTTCAGGGTCTTACTACTAGATTGGACTTATAATGATCCTTCTATTTACAGCCTCCCAAGAGCTGGGATTACAGGCGCATGCCACCACGCCCAGTCTAATAATTTAAAGTAATTTTTTTCTCTTTTTGAGACAGAGTCTCACTATGCAGTTCAGGCTGGCCTTGAATTCACTTTTGTAGCCCAGGTTGGTTGACTTCAAACTTGCGCTGATCCTCCTGCCTCAGCCTCCCACATTCTGGGATTACGGCATGTACCACCATGTGCAGCCAAAGTAGATTTTATTGGCACATTTTAGATACATCTAATGAACATGTTCATCATAGAGCAATACTCAAGAAATACTCCATCATATAAATATTTTCTAAAGTGTATTTTTATTGTTGCTGCTGGAAATTGAATCCGGAGCTCAGGCCTACTAGCCAGGCACGCTAATATGGAATACACCCCTAATTCAGTGAATTTTGAAAATGTATGTACTAGTGTAACTACCACCTTATTCCAATATGGAATATTTCTAGCATGTTGGAAGTTTCCTTCCTACCTTTTCCCAATCAATTCTCGTTCCTCAAAATTCAACTTCCAAGGAACCCTTCTTGCTGTCCCCATAGATTAGGCTGGTTTTGAATTTCACATAAGTGGACTTCCATGGCATATGCATGTTTATGTCTGGATTCCTTTCCCCATATAATGTTTGTGAGAGTCATCCATATTGTTGCTGCATCAGTAGGGTTTTTAATTGCTTGATTTCTTTATTTAAAAGTCCTGTTAGAGGGCTGGGGAGATGGCTCAATGGAAAAAGGGCTTGCTGGAAAGTACAAGGTCCTGAGTTTGATCAATTGGTACCACCAAAAAAAAAAAAAAAGTCCTGTCAGTAAGCATACCTTGGCTGGCTGGCTGCTCTATTTGCCCACCCATGCTCTACTGCTGCCCCTCAACTGACCAGAAGATCAAGTCCTCACCCCAAGACCTTGCTTTTGACTGTCCCTCTCCCTCAGGTCTCCTCGACTGGTCCTGCTGGTCCCACCCTCCCAAACCCTCTTGCTCTTTCTGACCTCTGACTCAGTTTGTCTTTTGTAAAGTGGGAACGAGAGCCTGACCTCTGGGGAGGTAAGAGCCTGACACGAGTTCCTCAAGCTCATAATCCCCATGGAGGATTTGACAAGCCTGGCGTGATTCGGGCCACTTGCACTTTTGCCTAGTGTTGTCTCTCTTCTATGTGGATCTTTTTTTTTTTTTTTTTTTTGGTGGGACCTGGGATTGAACTCAGGCCCTTGAGCTTGCCAGGCAAGCGCTTGTTCTGCTGAGCTATTCCCCCAGACCCCTCTATGTGGATCTTTGTCCCTTGGGGCCCAGGGCCTGGCTCCTAATAGCAAAGCACTGGGTGGGTGGAGCGGTGAACATCTTGTTCTGGAAACTTGACAAACATGTTGTGTTTGGGTTCAATCCTGGCTTTTCCTTGCAGATTTCCAAGTGAAACTCATTGCTCTGTGAGTCAATTTCCTTCTCCCAAAACAAAGTAACACTGTCCATCAATCAGAGACCACTACAGAGCTGTTGAAGGTACAACTTTGACACAAAGTGAGCCGGTGGTCCACAGTAGCTATCAAGCCAGGTATGTGGTGCACAAACTGTAATCCCAGCCCTCGGGGAGGCTGAGACAGGAGGGTTATGAGCTCAAGCCCAGTCCAGTCAGTTTAGCAAGAGCCTGTATCAAAATAGAAAAAACGGCAGGGGACATAGCTCAGTGGCAGAGTGGCTCTGGCTTAACTCCAGTTCTGGGGCATCTGGAGAAGCCATGGGCTAGCATATACTTTTCTTTCTTTTTTTATTATTATAATTATTCTGATTTATTTATTTGTTCGTTTTTTTGTATTATGGCCAGCTCAGCCCGCCCTGGGCTTAGGGCTGGCATAGCATATGGTGCCGGGGATTGAACCATGGTCCCTGTGGCTGCCTAAGCTTGCCTAAGCAGGCGCTTTAGACCACTGAACCATCTCGCCAGCCCCAAGGCATATAGTTTTCTCCCACTGGCCCAAGGGCTTTGTTCCAGGTACTCAGGGAGCGCCCAGTGATACCTAGCTCATCTCCAGCTTTACTGAGATGTCACATACCATGGTGTAGAGTTGCCCAATCATGCTGTACCTTTCACCCCAACTCCTTAAACTACCAACTTACTTTCTCTCTCTATGGGTTCCTCTTCTGGACATTTTCCATCAATGGGACTGGACCAGGCTCCCGACTATTTCGCTTTTTTTTTTTTTTAATGGTACCAGTGATTGAACTCTGGACCTTGCACTTGCCAGGTAAGCGCTTATTCTACTGAGCTATCTTCCTGGCCCTTCCCAACTGTTTTGGAATGATGTTGGCCTAGGTTCAGGTAAGCCTTCAACTCACTAAGTAGCCCAAGGTGGCTTTGAACTTGAGGCCATCCTGAACCTCCTGCCTCAGCCTCCAGAGTGCTGATGTGCCATCATACCCAGCCTGGAAGTCTTGGTTTGTATCCATCAGTGCTTGCTAGAATAACAGATTTAGTGCAAGATATGCAAGTATATAAGAATTTACAAGATCAGTTCACAAAGACCACCCAGATTCAGGTGTGAAAAAATGTAAAAGGTCTATCTGCACAGTGGAGCTCCAAAGTACCCGGTGGAAGGCCTGGCCCTGAGAATAGCCATGCTCTCAAGGCCTGAAGACTCTGGCACTGGAAGCCAGGAGACAACATCCAAAGCAAAGATGAAGACTGGGGCTCCTCCAGAGGGACAGAGTACCTTCTTCATTTCTCTTTTACTCCACCCAGCAAGTGTAGAGCTGATTGGCTGGCATCTCTCCAATTCAGGCTGGGTCTTCTGTCTGCAGTAAATCCCTTCAGACACACCCAGAATTACACTGACACAACTGAGGGAGGCATTTCTTACTCAAGCTGACACAGTTACCTACTGCATGGTTGATGATTTTCACTTCTAACACATCATTGCTTTTATTTTTTTTATTTTTTTGTCTTTTTGAGACAGGTTCTCGCTATGCAGTTGAGGCCGGCCTTGAGCTCACTTTTGTAGCCCAGGCTGGTCTCGAACTCACAGCAATCCTTCTGCCTCAGCTTCCCGAGTGCTGGGATTACAGGTGTGCACCACCATGCCCGGCTCCTGCTTTTATATTTATTAAAGGTAGTAAAAGAAATAATACAGAGTGAGAATAGCATGTAGAAAGGCACAGTGGCCATGGGTTTAAGGACTGCAGGCTGAAGCATCTCTTGCTGCTTAGGCTGATGTCACGATTTGTCCAGTCTTTCAAAAACCTGCTGGAGTTCTGGCTAAAACACCGAAGAAGCCCTGCTCCACTGCTCCATTGATAACACAGTAACTTAAGAGGTAGAGCAGGTGAACTGCCATGAGTTTGAGGCCAGCCTCAGCTATATAATGAGCCTGGGCTACATAGCAAGACCCTGTCTCAACGAAACAATTGAAGATAACACTGACTGACTCTGGTACAGAGCTTGACACCTGGTGCCTGGCTCCTGGCTCTCTGGGACTGACAGGCCACACCCAGTTGCCCAGCCAACTGGCCATGCCCAAATCTGCTTCAGCTGCTCAGAAGCTGTGTACCATGGCTCTGCTAGACTTCGTCCTGGGAGTGAAGCAAGGATACCCGAGGGAAGACTTTCTACTTTCTAATTCTTTGTGCCCACGCTGCTTCTGGGCTTTGGTGACTTTAGTTTCCAGGGCTTGCTGAATTGTCCCTGTGGCAATGGGCTGAAGAGGAAGGGAGGCTGCACATCTACCTGAAGTTTTCACAACAGTTCTTTTCCACTACATCCAGGTGCCACGTCAGGAGCTCAGTGGGGTTGGGAGCAGTTGGTGTGAATGGAGATGAAGAACACAGCTCTAAAGAGCCAGAAAACTCAGGTGGCCGGGTC
>PVJA010029097.1:14601-27089 GCA_004027025.1 Myocastor coypus | reverse complement strand
CTGAGATTGCCTCCTACTCCTTGTTGTTATCATTTTGTATGGAAGCAACCTCTGCACTTTGGTGGCATTATGCTGTATCTATGGGCGTTTGGTCTGGAGACTCCAAGGTGGTTCTTCTACAGAGGTTCCTGACTCTTGTGTTGGGGCTCTGGCTGCTAGCTTTTGTGAATCCTGGCGGATGTGGTCTGTAGGTGGAGGTGGAGCTTTGGGATTGAGTAGTTCTGGTGGGCTCGTGGACCAGATCGGTTGCCAAACGGGCTATTTGATGGGTTCAGTGCTGGAGCTTGGGCTGGAGGGATTCAAAAAAAACAAAAAAAGCGGGGGGCGGGGGCGGGGAAAGGGAAGGCAGGCCAAGGATCCTGACCCAGCCGGCGCGCGGGCTCAGCTCCCAGCGGTGCGGTTTGGGTGTGGGCTGGAACAGGAAGTTAGTCGCGGGAACACAGAGGCGGGGCAGAGGGGCGCAGGGAGCTTACCCGCGGTGGGTGCGCAGGCTCAGCTCCCAGCGGTGCGGTTTGGGTCTGGCTGGAACAGGAAGTTAGTCACGGGAACCTCTTTCTTTCTTTTGTGACAGGCTTGCAAGGGCTATCTTTACATTTTCTTTCTTTCTTTTTTTTTTTTTTTTTTTTTGTGACAGGCTTAGCCTGCCCTGGAAGCTGGGCTGGCACAGCATGTTGTACTGGGGATCAAACCATGATCCCTGCACTAGGCTAAGCAGGTGTTTTAGACCACTGAGATATCTTGCTGGCCTCCATTATCTGAAATCTACTTCAATCTCCTGTTTAGGTGCTGTAGTATTAAGTGAAGAGGATTTTTTTTTTTTTACATCCCATGTTGGATTGATTTATAGGTATTTTATTTTTGGGGATGCCATTGTAAAAGGTGTTATTTCCCTAATTTCTTTCTCAACAAGTTTATTCATGCACAGCAAGGCTATTTTTGAGTGTTGACTTTGTATCTAGCTATACTACTGAATTTGCTTACTTAATCAAGCAATTTTTTAGTGGGCTTTTTGGAGTCTTCAATGTAGATTATCATGTCAAGTGCAAATAATAATATTTAACATCTTCCGTTCCTATCATTATTTCTTTCTCTTGTCAGATTGCTCTGGCTAAAGTTTCCAGCATGTTGTTGTATAAGAATGGAGACAGTAGACATCCTTGTCTTATTCCTGATTTTAGAGTAAAAGCTTTCAATTTTTATCCTTTTAGTATGATGTTAGCTGTTGGTTTGGAATTGCTTTTATTACATTGAGATAAAGATCATCTATTCCAATGTTCTGTAGGTTTTTATCATGAATGGGTGCTGGACTTCATCAAAAGCTTTTTCTGCATCTGGTGAGATGATAATGATTTTTTTTCAGCTCTATTAATATGATATATTGCTTTTATTGATTTATGTATGTTGAACCATCTCTGCTTCCCTAGAATGAGTCCCATGTGTTCATGGTGTATAGTTTTCTTGATAATTTGCTGCATTCTGTTTGACAATACTTTACTGAGGATTTTTGCCTCTATGTTTATTAAGGAGATGAACCTATAATTCTTTCTTAGTTGGGTTCTTCTCTGGTTTTTCTCTCAAGGAATTAATTTGTGAGCATTGCTACTATTTCAATTTCACTAAAGAGTTTGAGACATATTATGTTAAGTATTCTCTAAATTTCTTATAGAATTCAGCAATGAATCCATCAGGGCATGGGTTTTTCTTTGTTGGCATTTTTTAAAAATTATTTTGTACAGGCAGCTCAGACTTGTAGTGATCCTTTTCCTGTCTTCAGAGTGCCAGCACTGGGATTATAGATGTGCACCCCCATACTTGGTCTTGGTGGCTGGCTCAGCACACCTAGAGGCGGGGCCACTGTGGCATGTGTAGAATATAAGTTGTCAAAGTAGATATAGATGGATTTGGATTTCTGCAGAGTCTGTTGTTATTTTACCTTTTTGATTACTAATTGCATGAATTTGAGTCTTTTGGGGGGGGGGGTAACACTGGATAAGAGTTTGGCAATTTTACTTAATCTTTCAAAGAACCAATTCTTTGATTCATTTGTTTTTGATTTTTTGTTTTTGTTTGTTTTTTAGTTTTCAATGCATTAATTTCTGCTCTGGTGTTTATATTTTCCTTCCTCGTATGAACTTGTGGCTTATTCTACTCTTCTTTCCCTAGAAGTTTGAAGTTTACCATTAAGTTCTTTATATTTGCTCTGTTTTCCTGTTATGGTATTCACCACTACAAATTTCCCTCTTAGAACAACTTTCATTATGTCCCATACGTTCTGGTATGTTATACTATTATTATCAATTAAATATAGAAACTGTCTACTTTGTTCTTTAATTTCATCTGTGATGCATTGGTTGTTGAGGAGAGTGCTATTTAATTTCCATGTATTTTTGAAGTTCCTGTGATTTCTTTTGGCATTCATTTCTAATTTTATCACACTATGGTCTGATAATATGCATAGGATAATTTTTTTAAAGAATTTTTTATTTTATTATTTTTATTCTTGTTTCAGAACCTTTGTTTGTTTATTCACTCATTTTTATGGCCAGCTCAGCCCACCCCAAGGGCAGGGCTGGCGCAGCATGTAGTTCCAGGGATTGAACCATGGTCCCTGAAGCCACCCAAGCTTCCCCAAGCAGGTACTTTAGACCATTGAGCCATCCTGCCGGGCCCCCATAGGATAACTTTGATTCCTTTATATTTAAGCATGTTCTGAGAGGTAGTTATGTAGTTTGTTGTGAATAACATTCCATGTACAGCTGAGAAGAATGTGTCTGAACATGTCTGTAGACATCTACTAAGTTCATTTGTTCAGAAGTTTGTTTCAGTTCTAATATTTTGTTGCTGACTTTTTGTTTCAGTTGATGTGTCCTTTTGTAGCAACAGGGTATTGAGATCCCCCAATACAATTATATTAGTGCTTATCTGATTTTTCATGCCTGTTAATGTTTCATATAGTTGGGTACTGTGGTATTTGTTGCATATATTTATAATTATTATCTCTTCCTCTTGGGTTGTTCACTTTACAAGGATGTAATGACCTTTTTTGTTTTTCTTAGTGTGTCTTAAAGTTCACTTTGTCTACAAATAGAATAGCTACCCTTGCTTTTTTCTGGGTTTCTGTTGCATGGAGTATCCTTTGACTTTCAGTATATGAATTTCTTTTTTAATTGTGTTTTCTGTATGCAGCATATTGCCAGATCTTCTTCCTTGATCCATTCTGTTGACTCTTTCTTTTGGTTGGTGAACTGAAACCATTAGCATTGATGGTCTGCCCTCTTTTTTTTTTTTCTTTCCCTTCCCTCTATTTAATCGTTTGCCTTGCCTAGTGGCTTCTTTCTCTTGGTGTTCATGAATTTGTAGTCCTTGTTATCTCTATCTAGAATGGCCTTCAAAACATTTTGGAATGCTGGTTTGGTGGTCATAAATTTCCTCAAATGTTCTTTGTCATGTAAGTATTTTATTTCTGCATCAGTTTTGTTTGTTTGTTTATTTATTTTGCAGGACCGGGGTTCAAACTCTTGAACTTTGCACTTGCCAGGTAGGCACTTGTGCTACAGAGCTATTTCCCCAGCCTCTGCATCAGTTTTGAAAGATAGTTTTTTTTTTGTTTTGTTTTGTTTTTAATTAAACTTTTTTATTTATGTTATGGCCAGTTCAGCCAGGCCTGGGAGTGGGGCTGCTGAAGCATGTGGTGTAGGGATCAAACTGTGGTGTTGCCTGAGCTTGCCTAAGCAGGTGCTTTAGACTGCTCAGCTATCTCACCGGCCTCTTGAAAGATAGTTAAAAAAAACTTTTTTTTGTTGGATACATCAATCTGGGTTTAAGGTGATTTCCTTTTGAACTTGAAATACTTCACTGAAGCTCTCCTTGACTTGAGGGCTTCTGCTGAAAAGTCAGTGGTGATTCTGATTGACTCAGTGTTATAGGTGATTTGTTTCTTTTACCTAACACCTTTTATTTTCTAATAGCTTTTAAGATTCTATTCTTGTGTTAAAATTCTAGAATCTTGGCTACAGTATTCTTACCTGTAGATGTTTTGATTGCAGCTAATTGGAGTTCTGTATGCCTTGCTTACTGTATGTCAAATTCTTTTTTCTGTACCAGGGAAGTTTTCTGCCATGCAGTCTATGAACAGTTTTTAAATACCATTTGTGCTATCTCCTGCTTTTTCATTGACTCCAGTCAATCTCAAGTTGTTCTTTTTAGCCTCAGCTAGCAGCTGCTGGATCGATTTGTCATAGTTCCTTGCTATTATCAAGAAATCTTTCTTTTCATGATCACTAACTGCAAGCTTGTCTTCTACATCTGAGATCTTGTCCTCACATTGACTTAATCTGCTGAAGGTATTTTCAGTGCAATTTTTATTCCCCTGGATATCTGCTTGAATCTGCCTGATAGATTCCTTTTCCTTTCTATGCCGAACATTCATGGATTTCATAATTTTCTTTTTACTGCTTAGATTTGCCTTTGGCGAACTAGATGTCTGCAGTTGCATCTTGTTTAAGTGTCTTCTCATTTTCTTTTCTTTTTTGTTAATTCCAGTGGTAATGTTTATAAAATGCCTCTGGTAGATTTCTTTATTGCTAATATTTAGAATTCTTAGAAAATAACTTCTACAAGGTGTCTTTCAGGTGTAGCTGGTTTTTAGGTTTTGAATCTGGCAATATCTTACCTCTTCAATTTGTTGGGGGATGAGAAGTTGCTGTTTGTGGCCCAGCCCCTGGTTCTTTGGCACTGTGCCATAGTTTTCTGTGACCCTTAATCATTCTCAATCTTGGACTACCAGGAAAAACAGTTATTTAGAACAGTTATGTCACTTTTGGCTGCAGTGGTGCCAATGACAATAGCATCAGACACAGCCTAGAAAAATGACAAACATCTCAGTTAATTTGCCACTAAAAAAATCTAAAACAAGCCAGAAAATTGTAGTAGTACATGTCAGTTTTGCCATCAGGAGTTAAAATTTTAAAACAGGTTAAGGAGAAAATAGAGAAGTGGAAGAAGAGGAAAAGATTAGAAATAAGGCCAGAGGACAAAAGGGGACCATGCTTACTTTGGGAAACTGAAGGCAAAGAGAGAAGGAAGAGTTGGTATAAATAGAACCATAGCCACAGAAGAGTAGAAATCACATTCCCTCATATACAAAACAATTATGGAGAAAAAAATAACAGCAACAAAACCACTGCCATGGGATGGGGGGAGAAGGGAGAGGGAGGGAGAGAGGATAAATGAGAATGAAAGACTATCTACTTGCAGACTTGTCTGTTCTGTCACTGGTAGACAACACGTGGAGACAAGAATCCTGTTCTGTGTTGCTTTATTCCAGCAAGCCAGCAGTAGCTTTTTGGCAGGGTAGTAGATAATCTCAACAAGACTGTACCATCGGGCTGAGATAAACTCATATGGCTGCAGCCGACTTCACACCTTCCCTGGGCCTGAGCTGAGCTGGGAGCTGTGAACTGGAGTGAATTCTGAGCTCAACCAGCCCCTCTCCAGAATGGTTCCTGGACAGTCACTTTCTTCCCCAGGACATACAAGCCCTCTGCACTCACCACCAGCTAGTGAAGCCCTTCACATACACTGCTAGCTTATCTGCTGTGTCCCATGGAGGCCTCTGGGGTTGCCAGTGCTAATAATACATCTGCAGGTCTCAAGGCATGGCCAGCTGCCTGCTGCTTCTTTGTTGTTTTTCTTTCCACTCTTCGGTGGGCTTCAGTTTGTACCTCAGCTCCCTCTTGGATCCAGGAGACCCACTTCCTTTCTTATGTTCCCCACTTTGCTATATTCCACCTCTTAGAATATAACTCTCAGAGCGTCTCGGTCTCTGCTTCTTACCTGTCTTCCATCTTGGTCCTCTCACTCTGGGAAAATTTAAAGGATACAATATCATCATGTGTTGTATTAAGGAAATGTTTTTTAGTTATTAGAGGTATTCTGGATATGATTTTTGAAAACCTCCTGACATGCATACTGAAATATTTGGGAAGAATTAATGTAATACTTGGAATATGTTTTAATCTAGTAGGGGGAATAAGTAGATTTAGATGAAACAAAATTTATTGGCCAAATGTTGACTGTGCTTGAAACTGGATGCTAAGTACCTAGTTTGTAATACTATTTATGTTATGCTGTTATGCTTTGATTCTAAATTTCAAAAACTACAGTTTTATATAAAATTATGTAGTTTATTACATGTATAACTGACGGGTACTCATTGAATTGCTGGGGTTGGGCTCCAACTTAGGATTCCCTGCCAGCCTTTCAAATGCTGTCTCAGTTACTCTTCTCTCGTTGCTGAGACAAATACCTGACACCCAAAATGAGGAAAGGAAAGGTTTATTCAGCACAACTATTGGAGGTTTCAGCCCATACATACTCAGCTGGCTTCAAGGATGAGTGGCACAGGGCAGAGAACATCCAGTTCATGGTGGCAGAATAGCAACAATGATAGCAGAGAGTCTATCTTTCTCACCTACGTTACATTCAGGCTATCAGCACCAGGTTCAGTGTAGCACTCACGCCCATAATCCCAGCAGTCGTGAGTTAATCTCAAGCTCTAAGTCCCATGACTACAAAGCTTTGGGGGGCCAACTAGACACAAACCGTAACAAGTGTGTGCCACCATGCTAAAGAACAAATGTTTATCATCTTGAGAAAACATTATTTTTCCTTTCTGTGTGACACTCTTTTTTCTTTTCTAGGAAATTTTTTTAGGTTATATGAAAACCATGCTTTCTCATCACTACAGTTTACCAGAACCTGTTATTTAAAGAGAATGAATGGATTGTGCACCAAACCACAAGAAAGTCATAAAGCTCCAAACAGTAAGTTTTTAGTGGTTTTCCAGTTACAGAATAGGTGATCCCCAAAGAATAGGACACCCCAGAATCAGAAGAATCCCGAAGAGGGCACAGCAGGGCTCCTGCGGCGTCCCGTTGTGGCTTTGAAATCTTCTGCTGACTTGTGCTCCCTGTGATTCTGCCCAGCTGTGGTTTCATTTTTTGCCTCCTGTTGGACCGTAGCTCTCTGTGTAGGCACAGATACCCAAAGCAACTCTGACCCTTACTGCTGTTACTGTGCAGGAAGAAAAGGTGTGACATGTTCACTGCAACTTTCCTGTTGTTTCTTCATGGAACTGTGCCTTGGCCAGTCTTGACAAGTGAAAAGAATGGTCTCTACTGAATATTTATCAAGAGCTTAAAAACATTCCTGCCCTTTGACGTGATGTTAAGGGATAATTAGTGTGTGCAGAGAAAGCTTGGAGTATCATATTGCCATTTTTATGTAATTCCAAAATTAGAAGTGCTTAAAAATGTTCAATAAGGAATGGTTAATATCCTGTTAGGTCTACCTGATGCTATTATACATCGGTTGACAATGGTACTTTTAAGTACCATGTATGTCTTGGTTACTTTTCTTTCCTTGCTAGACAAAATATAGGACACTCAAATTTAAAAGAGACAAGATTTATTTAGCTCACAGTTGGTGGAGGTTTCACTGCATAGGCAGCTGGCTTAGGACATGGTGGCATGGCACATGGCAACAGTTCAAGGTAGCCAAAAACAGCAGAAGTAACAAGAGCAAAAGGGTTGGGGGAACAAGTCTGTTCCTCTCCACCATATGGTAAGCAGGCTACCCCATCTGTAGGGTGGGTTAGCACTCACACCATCTTGGTGCCCTCCACTTGTCCATGCACAGTCTATTTACACGGTGATGATCAAATCCCTAGCCCCTGTGCCTGCTTGCAGGCGCTTCATTCCACTGAGCTATTTGGCTGGCCTCTTTCGGTTCTTTCTGTAGCTTTTCCCTATGACTTTTCTGTTCTTTTTTGCTGTCACTTTAGTATGTTGTTTTGTTTTGCATTACTGGGGTTAACTATATATCTAGCCCTTTTTATTATTATTTTATTTTGAGGCACAGTCTTGCTAAGTTGCCCAGGCTAGGCTTAAGCTTGCAGTCCTTTTTATTTTATTTTATTTTATTTTATTTTATTTTATTTGGTGGGGGGTAGTATTTAGACAGGGACTCTCTTTTGCAGGTTAGCTGGCTACGAACTCTTGGCAATCCTGCCTCAGCCTTCCAAGGGCTAGAATTACAGCTGTACACACCACAACTCAACTCCAAGGTCTTTAAAATGTGATTGTACTATAAAACCTTTTTCTAGGAGCTGGGGATATAGATCATTGGTATAAGTGCCTGCCTGGCAAGTGCAAGGTCCTGAGTTCAATCCTTAGTACCACCAAAAAAAATAAATAAATAAAAGAAAGAAAAAAATCCTTATTCTATCTTTTCTTTCCTTTGTCCCTGTTCCCCACTTACCCAAGTGAGGTACCTGACCCCTACCCTCTGACCCCCATATTGGGAATCAAACCCAGGAATCATCTATTCCTACTGAGCTACATTCTCAGCTTTTTAAAAGTTTTTTAGATAGGGTCTTGTTAAATTGCCTACTTAGATCTGCAGCTTGTGGTCCTCCTGCTTCTGACTCATGAGTAGGTGGGATCACAGGTATATACTACCATGCCTAACTTTATAATTCTCCTAGTCCAGTCTTATTTTCATCTTTTTTTTTTTCTAGTACCAGGGATTGAACTCAGGACCTTACCAGGCAGGTGCTTATGCCAGTGAGCTATCTCCTCAGCCTTTATCATATCTTTGATCATTGTATTCATTCACTTTTCAATAATAAGGCTTGTATTAGGAAATCATGGTTTTTTTTCACCTCAACTTTAGGAAATTTCAGAACCTCATTTGATAAACAGTCCTGACGAGAAATCTCATTCAAGTAAAACCCAAAATGCTGCCTTGGTGTTTGTGTGTGGATACTTACAGAGTGTGAGCAGCACTCCTCCCCAGCTAATCAGAGTCACAGTCTTGGTTAAGCATTCTGTTTGGTCTCTGCACAGGCACTTACAGCCACAGAGTGCCGCTGCACAAACCCACAGACTGGGAGAAGAGGATCCTGATATGGTCTGGTCGCTTCCAGAGCAAGGACCAGATTCCAGAGACTATATCGTGAGTGCCATTCCTGCAGCTGCACGCAGCTTCCACTTCTCACTGATCTTTTTTAAGAGAAAAGCAGTACCTCTGAGTTCTGACTCTTTAAAACCTTTGAACCAAATTGTTCTTGTTATTATTGGTTTTTTGAGACAGAGTCTGGCTATGTAGTTTAGGCTGTTCCTGAACTCTGTGTAGCCCAAGCTGGTGCCAGATTCACAGCGATACTCTTGCTTGAGCCTTCAGACTACTGGAATTATAGGTGTGTGCAACCTTAAAACATTGTTTACTTCTCTATTTGTTCTATCTTTTAAAGGTAGTTGGAACAAAAACAGTGTTAAAAATCATGTCTTAGGGTCAGCCTGACAGCTCATCAGTCTAAAGTGCCTGCTTAAGCAGATGCAGGGACCAGGGTTCAATCCCTGGTGTGTTGTGCTGGCCCAGCCCTGGGGCACACTGAGATGGCAATAGAGACTGGGTGTGGTAGCATGTGCCTTTAATCCCAGGGCTTGGGAGGCTAAAAACAGAATCACTACAAGTCTGATCTGTGTAGTGAGACCCTGTAGACCCTGTTCTAAATACCCCCCCCCAAAAAAAAAAAAAATTGTGCCTTATCACTGGTGTACTATATAGTGCCCCATGAAGAGTTCTCAGATATTTCAAAGGCAGCTAATGGTTCAGCTTCAGCCTCTAGCTGCAGAACTGGCTATACCTCACTACTTCTTAGTGTGTTTTAATCTGGGCCTATCAATTAGGTATCAGGGACAAACACTATATTCTACAGAATGTACTCAAGATTCAACTTTAGGCATAAAAGTGTTTCAGTGCACATGGTATAGTTTGGACCTGAGTGTACCCCACAACCACATGTGTTGTATGGGGCCTCAGGGGGACACTGTTGAGAGGTAGCAGAGTTTTAAAAGAAAGGGCCGGTGGGAGGCCCCCAGGACTCCAAGTGCATCCTCAAGGTACTGTGTCTACTTCTACCATAGCCACACATGCTCTGAGGCAAGAAGGTATCTCTTTTCACTGGTTTTCTCACATCTAGTCTTGGCTGCTCTCTTGGACCTTTTCAGAGTCAGTAGCTGATGAAGATAGGCCACTAACCAAGATTTCTTCCGCTTCAGTACTAGTGACACTGGGGCCAGAACATCTTTGCTATGTGAGATTGTCTTGTGTGTTAGAGGACATGTAGAAGCAGGTTTTTGCCTCTGCCCCCTTTATGCAAAGCAATTCACTGTCAGTGGTGCCAAACAAAAGAAACCTCCAAAACCAGGCAAGGTGGCCCTTACCTGTAATCCCAGCACTTGGAAGCCTGAGGCAGGAAACTGAGCTATATAATGAGACTCTGTCTCAAAAAAAAAACCCCAAAAGAGTGTCTTTAAACACTGCACAAAGCCGGGCGTGGTGGCACACGCCTGTAATCCCAGCACTTGGGAGGCTGAGGCAGGAGGATCAGTGAGAGTTCAAGACCAGCCTGGGCTACAAAACTGAGCTCAAGGCCAGCCTGAACTGTACAGCAAGCCCCTGTCTCAAAAAGACAAAAATAAAATGAAATAAAATAATAAAATAAAATAACATAACATAACATAAAATAAAAATAAAAATAAATAAAAACACTGCACAAAAGGGGCCCGGCCGGATGGCTTAGTAGTCTAAAGCACCTGCTTAGGAAAGCTTAGGTGGCTGCAGGGACCGCGGTTTGATCCTGGGCACCACATGCTGTGCCAGTCCTGTCCTCAGAGCAGGCTGAGCCAACCATAAAAATAAACAAACAAAAATTCTGAAACAAGAAAAAAGTAAAAATTCTTTAAAAATAAATAAATAAACACTGCACAATGTGTGTTGCAGGGACAGTATTGGCATTACCACCACCCGAGTTAGAAGCACTGCTCTAGTTTGACTCAAAAGGACACTGGTTGGGATCTAAATGTACCAAGGGCCTGTACAGTTTCTGGGATGTAGATGCTGTCTCCTTTGCAGGCATCATCCAGCTCAGAGACTGGAATTTTATAGACAAAGGCCTTTAAGTTCCTTTCAGCAAAAGACTCTCCCTAAACTTTTTTGCCCTGGTTTCAAGTTACAGTGGAAAAGAACTTTTTGTTGTTGTTAGGGGAATCAAACTTAGAGCCTTACTTGCCAGGTGGTATTCGTGCCGCTGAGCTATATCCCCAGCGCCAGAACATCTTTTCTGATAGGTAGTAACTGTATTTACTTTCTGCTTACGACAGCTTCCATAGGGTCCTCCTGCTTCTGCCTATCCAGCTGAATAGCACATTATTTTCACTAGAATTATTTTATTTCTGCAGGAAAGTCCTGGTCCCCTGCTTTCCTCTGAATAGCCCTGCAGAAAGTAAGGTGGCATATACCCAGTGCCATGGTGGACTCTGCACAGAGCACCTCCCCTCGTCCACCATGTGCCTGGCTCAGGGTGCCCCTGCCCACAGTACTGCCTACTGAGCCACCCTGGAAGTTCAGCTCCAGGCCTGGGCAGCCTTCTATCATGTGGCATACCCACCTTCATTACTTCCTGTGGTGTGGATGTCACATCATGGCCTCACTCCTGTGCATGTCACCGCTTTATGCTCCCTTAAATGTAAAATATATGTTCTCCAAGAGGATCACAGTGCTTCTGTTGGCAATACCAGGTCACATAAAATCATGTCAAATGAGTAGTTTGTGGTTGGTGTAGTTTCAGATATTTTTGTTAAGCAGTCATGATCTTCATAGCTGACCCAGGTTCCTGCTGCCCTTAGCACCAACTCCAGTACCCAGGTTGGTCCAACCAACTGCTTCCTCCCACCTCTCAGCTTATACATCCTAGTGCATCCTCAGGGTCCTTCTGCCTTCCTGGACTAACCCAGACCCTGTGACTCCTCCCCACACTTTTTAAGTGACATCTCCTTTCCTGATTTTCAAATGTATGTTAAATATTTGGGAGGAAAAGTAAAAGATCCAAAGGGACAAGAAAAGAATAGAAGATAAAAATGGAACCAAAGCTTTTGTAAATAAGGAATAGAAGAGGGGTTGAAGGGAGAGGAGAGGGTTGGGAAAAAAACAAGATATATCATGTACAGGTACAAATTCTCTGATGAATGTGATTATGTATATCCAAATGTACCAAGAGCCAGCAAGATAGCTCAATGGACTATAAGCACCTGCTTAGGCAAGTGCAGGGAATGGGGTTCAATCCCCAACACCACATGGTGTGCCAGCCCTGTGCCCAGGCACACTGAGCTGACCACCAAGGCCAAGTGTAGTAGCACGGCTGGGCGTGGTGGCGCACGCCTGCAATCCCAGCACTTGGGAGGCTGAGGCAGGAGGATCGCTGCGAGTTTGAGACCAGCCTGGGCTACAAAAGTGAGCTCAAAGCCAGCCTGAACTGCACAGTGAGACCCTGTCTCAAAAAGCCAAAAAAAAAAAAAAAAAAAAAAAAAAAAAAAAAAAAAAAAAAAAAAAAAAAAAAAAAAAAAAAAAAAAAAAAAAAAAAA
>PVJA010029097.1:0-14501 GCA_004027025.1 Myocastor coypus | reverse complement strand
AGTCCAAGCTGCCCAGTGAGACCCTGTGCCAATTACATAAAATGTACTAATAACAAAAAAATAAAAAGCACTTACATTTCATCATCGAGAGATAATTGCTTCCTGTGTACACCTCTACTGAGGTGGCTGAAAGTTCTTTATCCTGAGCTCCATCCACATAAGAGGTTCTGTGCAACACCCAGGCATAGAAGCCCTGCTTGCCTATTAGGCCCTTCAGCATTTTGTTTAACTCATGTTTGTTTTCTGAATTTTGCTTTATGTTGAAATCTAAGAAGCCTACAGCAGTTATTGTCAGTGTGTACTTCAGAAAGTGATTATGTCATGTAATCTTGGAAAGAACCAAAGGATAAGTAGCTAGTGGTTTCACTTTTAGCATTGGTTGCTAAAAATGAGAACATGGGAACCCTGCCATAGCAAGATTATAATTCCAGGACTTAGGAAGTTGAGGCAGAAGGATCACAGAGTTCAAGGCTAATTTAATGACCAAAATGAAACAAACAAAAACAGAATTTGTGTTCTCTTTATGTTTACAAATAAAAAATTATGAAACTGACCTCCCCAACCTAGGGTGAGATGCCTGATTCTGTTGCCTTTTCTGAATGTAGAAACACCACTACACTTTGGAGTTGTGGTGCACAGACCTTGTTACCCTGCTGTAATTTGAGAAAGAGAAAGATTAGTAACGTCTGTCTCACTCCTGTTGTATCATCAGCTTTGAGATGCTTGATGCTGCGAAGAACAAGGTGCGGGTGAAGATCAGCTACGTGATGATTGCCCTGACGGTGCTAGGATGTGTCGTGATGGTTATTGAGGGCAAGAAGGTGAGAGTGGGTTCCCCTCAGTCCCTGGGTGCCCCCCCTGGGGGGGGGGGGATCTGGAAGGCAGGGAATGGCTCCTCACTTAATATCTGAGAAGCAGCAGCTCCTTTTTACATGAGAATGATAGGATACAAAACCAGACGCATTTGGGGAAAATTGGAGAAATTGTGCCTTAGATAGCCATCAAAATCTAATCCTAATCCTGGCACACCCATGACAGATGACATTAGTTTTGTATAAAACATGTCTAAGGGGCTGAGGAGATAGCTCAGAATAAGTGCTTGCCTAGGAAGTACAAGGTCCTGAATTCAATCCTTGGTGCTGCCAAAAAAAAAAAAATGTCTGAGTTACCATAAATAATGTCATCTTTGTTACTTTTCTCTTGTTGCTGGACAAATATCCAACACCCAAAATGAAGGAAGGAAAGGTTTATTTAGCTCACAGTTACTGGAGGTTTCAGTCCATATTCAGCTGACCCAAGGCTGAATGAAACAGGGCAGAGAGCATCCAGTTCATGGCAGCAGAAGGGCAACAGAAAGAGTCTGTTTCTCTTGTCTCTCTTATATTACAATTTAGGCTATCACCCCAGACCATCTACCTTAGGCCACACCCATAATCCCAGCAGTACTCAGACCCATAATCCCATCAGTACTAAAACACATAATCCCAGTAGATCATGAGTCAGTCTCAAACTCTAGAAGTCCCCACTCCATTATTGCATGAGGCTTTGGGGGGACAACTAGACACAAACCATAACAAATATGAAACAAGAAATAGGAAACTGGCATATCTTGGCATGTTTGTAAAGCACCCTCAGAGTGTATTCATGTGTTTCTTCCCCTTCCCTTCAGCAAGACTAGCACTCTACCACTGAGCTGTGTCCCCAACCCAAGGGTTTGTTTCCTTCTCAGTACTAGAGATTGGACCCAAGATCTTTACAGTGAGGGGCCCAGCAGGACGGCTCAGTGGTCTAAAGTGCCTGCTTAGGAAAGCTTAGGTGGCTACAGGGACCACGGTTCGATCCCCAGCACCACATGCTGCGCCAGCCCTGCCCTCAGGGCAGGCTGAGCCAGCCATAAAAATAAATAAATAAACAAACAAACAAAAGTTCTGAAACAAGAAAAAAATATTTTTTTTTTCTTTTTTTGGGGGACCAGGGTTCGAACTCACGACCTTGCACTTGCCCAGCAGGCACTTGTGCCGCAGAGCTATCTCCCCAGCCCCTAAGAAAAAAAATTTTTTTAAAAAAAGATCTTTACAGTGAGCTGTATTCTCCAACCCTTTTAAATTTAATTTTTATTTTATTTATGAGTCAGGGTTTCACAGTGTCAGTAAGTAGCTTGGGCTGATTTCAGACTTGGAAACCTGCATCATCCCTGTAGCGTGCTGAGACTACAAGGTGTACACCCTCACACTGGGCTGATGGTTGTGTTCATACTCAGTGGTCCTGACCAATCCTTTTAAAAAAATAATGTCTAAGGTTATGTGTCCCAGTTTCCATATGAAATAGCTATCTTGTAACTGTTACCAGATATAAAAAAGATTCTTCCTCATATGGTTGTCTTCAGTGATTGTAAAAGAGAAGAAGTGAACATTTGGCTCATTGGAGTCACAGTTACATGGAGAAATACTGGCCATTTTAGATTGACCTCACAGGCGTACAAAGGACCCAGACTGGTGCCCTAGGCAAAGTTCTCTGGAAAACACTGATCCAGTTCATGGGTTGGTTCATCATCAGTGTTTCTCTGTCCCCTCTCTACCTTGATGATGGTTCTGAGTGCATCCTTCAGGAGCATGTGGACAGGCTACATAGCTTTCTAGAATTCAGAAAAAGATGTGTAGCATTTATATGTGATTTCAGACACAGCTCACTCCAGCAGTTGCAGGTTATTCTCCTGGGGACCTTTGTAGCATGGCACAGGTGTGCACTATGCACTATTGTCATGGCATTTCCATTTCAAAACCTTGGTGAATGCAACTGGAATGGAGAATTTAACAGGAGTCAATTTAGGTGAAAGACATTAGCCCTTACATATTTTGCTGTCATCATCATCTGCTTATTTCCATTCCTGCCTTCCCCTCACCTCGTGTTTTCTTTTAAAGACAGACTCTCACTCTGTAGTTCTAGGCACATGTAGCATGCCCCAGACCTTGCCTAATTCTTTACATATGAGATAACACAGATAAAAGAGCATACCAGCTTATATGGTTATTTATATGGGGGCAAATTTCAATTACTTGGTCTAAAAATGTTGAGACTGGTCTGTAGGTCAGCTTCATAGACATGTAACAGTTCACACTGGGGTAACAACAAGGAATGATTGCCTTTCCTAGTATTTGATCTCAGAGGGTGAAGTTTCAGGGTAAGAATTACTGGAAGTCATCAATAGCAAGATTTTGGTAGTCTGAGGTTCCCAAATTTAGAGCAAGGGGCCATAAGTGATTAGAAGGAAGTGGCGCATATTCTCAGCTTGTATGGACAGCATCAGGAAGACGACACAGAGAGAGTAGTGCCCAGGCAGTGCCCATGCTCTGCCTGCCCTCCCTAGGGTCAGTCAGGTATAGCTTTCCCTAGCCTGGTGCAATCACCTGTTTAAATATGTTTCACTTTAGGCTGCCAAAAGAAATGAGTCTTTAACAAGCTTGAACTTAGAAAAGAAAGCTCGTCTGAGAGAGGAAGCAGCTGTAAAGGCCAAAACAGAGTAGCAGAGTTCTCCGTGCTGGCTGGATTGTGAACACCCAGGAATAATGCAGCAACTGCCTATGTTGAAAAGAATAGTGTGTCAACCCACTTCCTAAGTGCATGGTTTTCACAAGCTTATCCTAGATCCTTGTAGAGGTATGAATAAATTTTCTTAAAGAATGACTTGCCTGTTTTATAGCTTTGATCCAAGTAAATATATTCTCCAGCCTTTGGGAAAAAATGAAAAATAAGACAACTTCAGCTTTAACATTTCTTTAGACAATCTGGTCATGTCAGACTTTTTTCCAGTCATTGCCAAAGTGATCTCTCTCCAAAAGCCAAAATAGTATTTTATTCTTTCTTCTTTCTGTGCACTGAAAGCTTGAATTTAGGGCCTTCACACAAAGATACATCCCCCCCCTTTTTGTTTTAGACAAGGTCTCTTTAGTTCAGTCAGTTACCCAAACTGAGCTTGAATTTGCAGTTCTCCTGTCTGCATCTCCTCCCAGAGTCTTGGCACCACTACAGCTGGCTGTATGAAGAAGAAAGCCTATTGAGAACCCTGCCCAAATGGGTCATGGATAGCCAGGCTTCCCAAATGCCAGGTGCCTTTTAGGGGGCTGGCTCCCAAGGAAGCTTCAAGAAGCAGCCCAACTACACTGTCTGTGAGCATGCTAACAAATGGAAGCTTCTAAGAAAGCAGCTTTGAAAATGTCTTGACAAGGTAATGAGTGGTCTGACCAGCCCTTGTGAGGGTCTGAAAACCTACCATCCAGGAGTCACTTGGGGCTCCCCAGTTTTCACTTTCCATGCCTTAGAGTTCCCAGTTGGTCCCTTTCCACTGCCTCAGAAACTACATTTCTGTTACAAGAATCTCACACATTTTGTTTATATTAAAAAAATAAACATTCAAACCTGGAATGTGTCTCATTTGCAGGTTAGACTTTGGAATACTAACTTATCTCATATTAGGTATGGATATTGGTTTACATATACATTTTATTCTCTTGTACATGCCTTGTTAGTATTGAGTATCTCACAGGTCATTCCCTATCCCAACATACTACATTTCCTCAGTTACAATAAATTAACAAGTAATATATGCAGCTGTGGGAACTTTAATAAAACAATAAATGTAACATGCTACCTGTAGCTTCAGAGTCTGTGTTAGTGATATCTTGTCTGTGTACTTTACTTTACAATAAGCTGACCTTAGTTGCTTTTTAGGAATCAAATTATTTTTATCACTTGCAAATTTATTATCGAAAAGCATTGTTACTTGTACTTTTTAGTTTTTTGTGATCATGTTTGGACCCTTAAACCAGTGTGTTTAAGTGTGGGTAAATTTTAATTTACTTTATACAATAAAATTTTTAACTATTAGCATTTAAAGGTGTTACAAATTTATTGTAATAAAAGATGTCTTATTAAACCAAAATTCACTCACCAAGAATTTAAATAAATTTCTCATTTGGTTTTATTTTCTATTCAGTAATGTACAGTGATTACCTCCTCTGGCCAGAATTTCAGACTTGCCACTAACCCTACTTCTGGTACCCTCATATGTCAGTTGTACCCTACTAACTCCAGTATATGCCTCAAAACTTATCCAGCAAATACAACTTAATGACTACAAAGTAGTATTACATATAAGAGCAAAAGTTTTGCCATTGTTGCTTTCAGTTACATTATTATCAATTACTGTTTTAAGTCTAGATTGCATGTGTGTGTGGGGGGGGGTTATTATGTCTCCCTAGTTAAAAGAGGCAGATTGAACTGTGATCTCATGCATACTAGATAAGCACTCTACCACTGAGCTACTTTCTCAGCACTTTTTAAATTTCACTTTGAGACAGGGTCTTGCTAATTGTCCAGACAGGTCTTAAACTTGCGGAATTCCTGCCTCAACCTCCTGCACAGCTGGGATTGCAGGCATGTGCCACTATGGCCAGCTTCTACTTTATACTTTTTACCTTGTATTTCCTATTAATTCCTATTATAAATACATTTAGCACAAGGGGCTAGGTTTCCATTGTAATCAATATAATAGTTTGGTGCATCTATACTAAAATTTATTAAAAGTAATCAAAGGACGAAGTTGTGATATCCATTGTCATTCATCAAGCATTTAAACTCCTTTATGCAAAAACCAACAATGCACAAACAGGTAATTGATGCTCCAATGCACCTCATTATCTACTGGAAACATGGCCCATTAAACTATCACAACATAAATCAGTAAAGAAATTGTTTTGAACTATACCACAGAAACTGAAGAAGTACAGTGTCTAACTCAGCTCTGCACTGAGGCTGGAAGGACACAAATCAAAGCCATGAGGTGCTTTCTCAAATGAATCTCAAGTGGAGACTGTTAATAGGTCACACACTGAAAGACAGTAGTCTCATTATTCAATTATGTTATTTATTTTTTCGGAGGTGGGGATTGAACTCAGGTCCTCGCATTTGGGTCACTGTTCGTGTGTGTGTGTGTGTGTGTGTGTGTGTGTGTGTGTGTGTGTGTGTGTAACTGGGGATCAAACTTAGGACCTTGCATTTGCCAGGCAGGCACTTGTGCCCCTGAGCTGTCTCCCTGAGATAGCTATACCAGTCACATTCCTGGTACTAAGATAAAATATTCAACACTCAGAGGATGAGATTTTATTTTGGCAGTTTCAGTGGGCTCAGTCCATAGTCCTGACTCCAACGCAGAAAATGGCATGGTGGAGGAAATGTGTTTAACCTACAGCAGCCAGGAAGCAGAGAAGCCAAGGATGAGAACACCCTCCCAGGTCACAGCCCTAGTGACCTATCTCCAACACAGTGCTACTTTCTAACAGCACATTCAGACATGAACTCATCAGATTGATGCACTCATGAATGTAGTGCTCCCAAGAACCAGTCACCCTCCAAAAGACACATATGGGACTTCTAGAGGACATTTTAGATCTCAGTGACAGGGTCCTTTAAGTTTTAGACTCAGAAAAACCTTAAACATGACTTATTTTTCCCAACTCAGACCTGTGCTTGTTTCAGCAGTACATATACCAACTCACAGACCTGATACATATTTGTGTCCCATCATCACTAAATGTGTAGGTGACATCTGACCTCAACCTCCAGTTATCATCACCCCAGGCTCATCCTACCTCCCAAACCCTTGCAAACTTGGTTTTTTCCCTCAGTCATCTTGTCCTGCCAATCTTTTAAATATCTCCCACATATAATGACCTTTCAGGACAGTCACTGAGATGCAACAGAATGGAAAACTATGGACTAAAGCAGAGCGAAGCAGCCGGGATTCAATCCCAGGCTTGCAGTGCTGGCCCCATCCCCAGTGCTGTCCCCACCCCCAGGGCACACGCTGAGAGGCAAATGAGAAGGGGCATGGGGGCATACACCTGTAATCCCAGTTCTTGGGAGACTGAAAACAGGAAGATCATTAAGAGTCTGATCTATGTAGTGAACCCCCGTAGACCCTTGTACCAAGTACATTAAAAAAAAAAAAAAAAAGCGAAACTAGGTGCAAACACCAGGTTCCTTCTAATAGGCCTCAAGATTTAGCAGTCAGAAGTCCCAGGTCCTACACTTGCTAGTTCAATTGCTCATCTGTAAATACTAATTTTAAGTCTCAAAATCTTGCAACTGAACACAATTTTAAAAGAAATATAAAATAATGCCAAAATTAATGAGAAGTCATTCTTCTAAAAACCTAAGTGTTTTGTTACTACTTTTTTTTTTTTTTTTTAAGACAGGTTCTCACAATGTCCAAATTGGCTTCTAACTTACTATATGAACCAGTCTGGTCTCACACTTGCAGCAATCTCCCTCCTCAGACTCCAAAGTACTAGGATTACAGGCATACCTAGCTTTTATTTTGTTTGTACTGGGGATTGAACCTAGCATCTTCACAATGAGCTACATTTCCAGCCTCCACACCCTTGAGATGGAGGTCTCACTAAATTACCCAGGCAGCACTTGAACTTGTGATCCTTTTGACTCGAGTGTTTACGGGCATGTGCTCCCACCTGACTCAAACATTTGTTTTTTGCAAGCCTAGCTTTGCTCTTTGGTTTCAAAAGGTTTTAGTGGTCACTCATCCATAATTTAATTGTTTTGTCATTTTCTAATGCTGCTGATGCAATGATATTTTCTGTAGGATGACAAGCTGCTGTTATCACAACATCACTATGACCCTGTAATTTCTGTACAATCTCTTTAGTCTGAACATTCCAAATGTAAACCAGGTTATCTTCTGAACCTGACACGATCCACTTTCCACCAGTAACTGAAAAACTGGCAAATATGCAGTATTTCTCATTCTTATGACCAGTATATGTCTTCAAGCATCTGCCTCTGCTATAATCCCACAGTCTAACAGTACTGTCCAAAGTTGAAGTGAGAATATATTTACCATTTGGAGAAAATTTTACAAAAGACACAGGAAGATTATCATCAACAGCGAGTGTTTTTAAACACTGACCTGAGGCAGCATCCCAGATTCTACAGAGGCCATCGTAGCTACCTGACACTATCAAGGAGCCCGTACAGTTAAAGTGAACAGCAGAAACTGGGTCAGAATGAGCAGTCAGAGTCTTGAGGCACTCTCCTGTTTTCACTTCCCATATTTTCACACTCTCATCAAAAGATCCTGAAACGATCAGGGTGGATGCGGGATTGAAATTACAACAAAAGACATAATCATTGTGTTCTTGTAGTGTTCTCAAACATTTTCCAGATTTCACATCCCATATCTTTAGAGTTTTATCATCTGAGGCAGAAACAAGACAAGTAGAATCTGACGACCAGGCAACATCTGATATTTCCAGACTGTGACCATATAGTGTTTTCTTGTATTTCCCATCATAGGCTCCCCAAATGATGATTACTTTATCAGCAGAAGAACTTGCTAGCCACTCACCGTCAGGACTAAACTTAACTGATGACACTGCTGCCGAATGCCCCACCAGAGTACATTTGAGGACATAGTTCGGTTTTTCAGGAACTTCCTGGCGCCGCCAGGCTGAGGACGAGCAGGCGCCTTCTGGCTCTCGTGCTGCCATGGCTCAAAAGCTCCAAAACAGGCAGTGAATGAGAAGTTCTGTCCGCCCCTCGCAGCACCAGACAAGCATCAGACTTTAAAATAACGCAGTTTCGAATTATTACAATTTCTGCATCGTCTTTGACATGACCTGGATCAGCAACACGGCTTAAAGCACTTCACTTTTCCCTATTTTTCAAAATACTTGTACAGAGAACTTTGAAAAAGGTCCCGCGGCAATGGGCGAGTACGACCCTAGGTTGTCCGGGATCTCAGGGGCTCCACGTGAACTATTTTCCACGCTCCTTTTCCCAACTCCCAAATGTTGAGACTAGGTGCTTTTGGATCTACGAAGCACTCACTGCTTCCGATATATCTGAGAGGTTAGAAGTGGACGCGCAGTCACCGAAATGTGGGGCTGGCCCGCGAACTCCCTTCCGTAATAGCAGAAGGGTTCAGCAGCTGTCATCAAGCGGAAAGAGAAGCCGAACGTAAAGGCAGAGGCTGCAATGGGAGACGCCTGTGTGCGCCTGCGCAAAAGCGGGGTCATGATTCGCTTCCGTTCCTCCTGGTCCCGCCCCGCGAACGCGAAAGCCATCTGGGAGCGGAAGTGGGTTTAACTGGTGTGTTAAGGGCTACCGTGAATCGGCGAGTCTTATTTCCAAGAGCATGTATTTCTTTCTTTCTTTTTTTTTTTTTTTTTTTTTTTTGCTTTTGAAAATTAAGACGTACGGTAATTTGCTGGTACCCTTACCTGTAGATGTAGGTCCACCCTTGCTACTTAAACTGCCCAAACAGCGAATTCAGAAGCCCTGCAAAGATTGACCCATCCGCTCTGGCTGGTGAGCCTGCACCAGTTTTGTTCTCTGGATTGACTGTTTTGCGCCTTTCCATTTGTGTTGTTAATCCTGGTGGCCTTTGTGACTGCTTGAGCACTGTAGGGAGGCAGAGTGAAGTAGAATTCATGCCTATATTCTTTTTCTTTAATTTCAGCTTTTTTTAATAGAGGTCTTGCCACCAGTTCGGACTTGTAGTGATCCTGTCTCAGCGTCCCCAGCGCTGGAATTACAGCCGTGCGTCACCTCGCCCAGTTTCATTGGCAGCGCAGCACGCCCAGGTTCTGAACCAGCATGGTATGCAGTACCGGCGATTGAACATGAGTCCTTGTGCTTGCCAGGCAGGCACTTATGTCGCCCATCACCACCCCTTAGCCCATGCCGAGGTTCTAAGACCTTTTAAAAGTTCTCCCTAAAAATGTTTAGGAAAGGATGGATATGTCCTCGAAAAGCTAGTAGAATATGTACTGTATCACGAAACATGAGCAGGTTGTTTTGATGTTCGTAAAACAAATTCCTAGCTCCTTAAAGGTGCTTGAGAAAAATGGATATAGAGATTGGCAGAGTCAGATAAGACCTGGGTAAGGCTGTTTTGTGTTTGTTTAATGTAATTAGTACAGGATCTATAGATTCTCACTACACTGATCAGACTCGGAGTGATTCCTGTTTTCAGCCTCTCAAGCGCTGGGATTCCAAATGTGTGCCACCACCCACAGCCCTCAGCACGCCCGGAGGTGGGGCCAGCACAGCAAGCTGGGGATTGAACCCCTATGCTGCCTAAGCAAGTGCTTTAATCTGTTTACGCTATCTGGCTGGCCCAAGGCTATTCTTTTTTCTTTTTCTTTTTTTTTTTTGGTGGGACCTCACGACCTTGCACTTGTGAGGCAAGTACTTGTGCCACAGAGCTATCTCCCCAGGCTCCCAAGCCTATTCTTAATTAGGCTTTAGAACAAAATTTTGTCAAGTTTTCAGAAATGGTTGTGAAAGTAGGTGAACTCTAGGCTATTTAGATGAAAGCTCATCAACAAGGCTTAACCAAAAACTTGAAAACCCGAATCATCCTTGTGATTGTTGAGTTAATAACCGTGGAGAGACAGAAAGGGTTCTGTATAAAAGGCGTTCCTGGTAGCCAAGTTAAAAAGTCAAAAGGCAAGTATCACCTTTGACCTGTAATTAAAAGGCAGTTTTTTGGAATAGGGTGTCCTTTGAGAGGCTTGATATGTATACTAATTCACTTTTTTTTCCACCTATGTATTTGGTACAGGGCCTCACTGTGACACTCAGACTTATATTGATCCTCCTGTTTTCAGCCTCCCCATCACTGGGATTAAAGGCCACCATCCCTGGACACTGTCTGGCTCAGCACACCACCAGGGCAAGGCCAGTGCAGCATGTAGGACCCAGGGTTGAGCCCTAGTCCCTGCACTTGCCTAAGCAGGTGCTTAGTCCACTGAGCTAGTTCACCAGCCCTAACTCACCTTTAATAAATCAACTCATAGTAAGAACCTTATTATTTAAATATTCTGTGACTCTAATTTGAATGTGGGCAGGGATTAGACTAAAGATATAAACCCAAGAACACTTTAGGAAGGCTGGGCACACATCTGAGCCACATAAGCACCTGCTTCGCAAGCACAAGATATCAATACGCATTGGTAGTGGAAACAATACAGTAGTGTATCTTTAAAATTGTTGGCGCACTTGCAAATTAAGTTATGATTATTCTTAACTATTCACTAAGGCCTACACTCCATGAAACTCCCTTGTGTAATACTTTTCTAAAACTTGTTTTCAGTATATTTTAAAACTCTTCCCTTTGCTTTCCTCCTCTCAGAGTGGATGAGTCTAAATTCTGCACCAACTGAAACTATTTACATTTTCTACTAACATTAAAAGCACTATGGGGAAGAAAATTTAGCCTTCAAAGAACGTAAGCAAATTTTTTTGAATAATTGTGCAGTACTAGGAAAATAAGGTGAACATAAGGACTAGGATACAGTATTGGTATATTTAATTCATTGCAGATAACACAAATGAGGGAGAGAAAACAATGAATTGGCAGGACACAGGGAGATAGCTGAGTGGCACAAGTGTCAGCCTGGTAAGTAGAAAGTCACAAGTCCAATTCCCAGTACCGAAATGAAAAAAAAAAAAAAAGGTGTTGACAGGAATAACTGCTTTTTTGCCACATTTCTCCCAAGAGCTGATGGAGTAAAAATCCACCTTTTCATGTGGGGACTCTTTACAAACAGCCTCTTTTTGGAACTCATGTAAAGAAAATAATATGGATATGACTGAGTCTTATTTACTCATTAGTCCTGCCCCTAATATTAACAAGTAGTCCTTATAAATTAGGTATGAGGTGGTGCAGTAAGGCAGGGGAGGCTGTAGGGTAAGGGGTGTGGCAGCTACAGTATGTGGGAGTAGAGTACCCTTACAGGTAAATCCAAAGTGATACAAACAGTAAGAACTGGCATTTTGAGAGCACGCGGGCCCTGTCAGACTTACCATGACACGGGCAAAGCGAGGTCCAAGTCACTAAAGTGCTGTAGAGTTCCATTGCTGCAACCCAGGCCTCCTTTCCTCGTGCCCTCCAGCACGCTAAGACCAGGGCCAAGTCCCTGTTCTTGAGCTGTGCTACCTGAGGATTCCAGTCTTACTGTGAGCATCATGCCTAGAAGCTCTGGACTCAGACTCCGAGGGAAGAGCACAGCAATCCATAATTTGCAAGGCCTATTGTAGATATGGACGACTTAACTTAGTAGAATGCCAAACTTGGATCTGTTGGATGTCTCCCCAGTTTCAATACAGGGTTTGTCTAAAAGAAGTACAATCACTGCAAAAAGAATTATTGTAAATTGAATAAATGTCTTACTTCCACAGAGCAGAATGTTGAAGTCAGCTCAAAATGGTAGCAGAGACCGAGGGGAACCAGGGTGGACCACATTGCTTCAGCCACAATTGGAGTATTTGCTTTAGGTGTATGATTTCATGAACACACAACCAGCCAGCAGTTCTTCCGTAAAAGTTCTTTTTATTTGCTCTAGGGGAATTAGTGAATGGTGGAAATGACCTGAATTGTCAACGAGAGTTTTGCTCTACAAGCACCCCGGGGAACCCATCTCCAGTCATTTTTCATTAAGAAATAGAAGATCACCCATAATCTGTTGGTTTCTTATAAAAACAGAGGCATAACCAAATATCCATTTGGTCATTGCAACCTTCCATCTGTGCCAGCATCTTACAGCAAATATCTTCACATTTCAAAGCTGGCATGTTCGATTTTGAGATAAGCTCCTCTATGAAATACCGACTGGCATAAAGCAATAGCAAAGGTGCAGAGAGGCTGCTTGGGCGAGGAGCACTTGTTCAGCCTGCAGGTTGGCTAGCTGGCACTGCAAAAAGACATTAGGCCACATATCTAGGGGAGAGAATGTTCACGTGGACAAAGCATAAGTTAATATTTAAGGGGTAAAATTTTTCTAAAGTGATCGTGCCTCTTCACCCTTCTCTTGATGCCCCACATGGAGATCAGAGTTCTGGTTCTGAAGCTTTGAAGGTATTTTGTCTTTTCCTTCTGTATGGAAGCTCTTTGCTGTTCTTTGTGCTGCTTTTCTGAGCAACAGTTGCTTTTAGTTAGTGTAGAGCTCAAGCTCACTTTACATTTTCTTTTTCCAGTGGTTGCTGGCTGCAGATTGCAAGCTAAAACTTCCTTGGACAGGAGACCTAGGGGCGCAGCCAGGTGGGGCCGTGTTGGGGCCAGGGCGGAGTTTCAAGGGATTTTGGTGCAGGTCTCAACCTTGAGTGCTTTTGAACTGAAGAATCGAGTCCCTGCCTTCCCAGCTGCTGAAGACAGAGGAGAGGAACCAGTGAGCTGCAAGGGAAGGAGTGGGGAGAGGTGAAAGCAAGACAGTATATTGCCTTCTTGCAGAACTGTAGGAGACCTGGCCTGGCCAGGGCCTGGGAAGGGACACTTAAGAGTGCTAGATGTGGCCAGTGGAGGTTCGAGAGGGTGGTGGCCAGGTGGGCAACTTCCCAGAGGCTGCCCTTGAGGGGGACGCTGGCCCTGCAGGTCCACGTAGGAGGGATGGGAGGGGCGGCAGCATCAACCTGAAGGAACCTATGGGTTCTGTGCCGGCCCCCTGGCTCTCTATGCAGGGGCTCGCATGCTAAGTAGTTTCCTTTCTTGTTCATGAATTGCCCCAGGGTCTTCCCTGGGCCTGTTATTTTAGAATAAACACTCTCCTCGGTGATTCATTAAGTTGATCATGTATTTTGTGTTCTTTATTTTGATTCAATATTCCCTCATCCACAGAATACTTTCTTGTCTTGTGACTTCTAAAATCCTAACAGTGCTGCCTTTTGCAATGAGGTTTTTTAGTCCACTCAGAAATGTATTTTCCTGTAAGGATGCTCAGAATTGCTCCCAGACCATCAACTCCATAAGTATTCCTCTCTCTTCCCAGCCTGTCCTTCCATCTGCAGTGTCTGCTTTCTGGAACAACGAGTTCCTTCACATAGGTGGGTTTATTTTCATCACTCTTGCTTTTTATGTCATAACGTCTGAAAGCAGAGACTCTTTGCAGACCATGAATGGGTTATTCTTAGGTTTTCCCTTCCTGGCCTGGGGACCAGGAGCTGGGGATCTCCTGCTGTCTTGGGCTCCCCAATAATGCACTGCCTCCCCAGGAGCATGGACTCCCTGCGATCGCCACCAGAGGTCAGAGAGATATTACCAGGAAAGGGGGAACAGAAAGAAGTCCTGTAAGTAGGGAGGCACAGAAAGAGCAGGATACTACCTGGAGATCTCAGTCTGTGCTGAGGATCATGGGAGGGTGGTGATTCCTGTCCACCCACAGACACTGAGAGAGAAAGGAAAAGGCATCTGTGGCTCTGCTCTTGTTTATTATCTGGCCATGTTCATGCATGCAGGTAGGCAGACACGTGCTAATTTTAGCTGAACCTTGAATCTTTCTTTCTCCAGCTCTGTAACGTGTGTAGTTTCTTCGTATACAGTATTGTTCTGAAATGCAGCTATGGGAAACAACTTGCCCTAAATTCTGACAGACTTCCTGGTCGGTCAGATGCTTCTCAACCTAAGAACAGGGGTAGGAAGAGGTAAGTGA